>JAYMTN010002573.1:0-10923 GCA_036897425.1 Erodium trifolium | reverse complement strand
CAAGTAATGCGACAAATTAAGGTAACAACAACGTTAAGAAGATACTTGGTTATCTGTGTTCTTGTAATATGGGTTTTTGATTTTGTAATCCAAATGGTCCCAAATTCATATACAATTAGCTACAAGGAAAACAAAGACAAACTTATCTTACACAAAATGACACAAAATTGGTTGTGTATACTTAAAAAAAAAAAGGTAAAGTTCAGAAACAAACCAACCACCACCAAGACCTTTAACAACTGGTTGTGCTTCCTTAATAATACCTTTTATTTTTTATTTGTCGGATTCTGTTTGATAGCTTATGGTTCCCGTCCTACGAGCCACTCTATCTTTTATTTATGCATTTATTTCTCTCTGATCGAAAAAGAAAAAAAGTACCCAATCCACCACACCTCTTATCTAAACAAACTCGATTCCATCTCACCAACATCTTCTTTATTTTCCCATTCTTTTTTTCTGTCTTTTTATCAATGAAAAATACGATTTTATTTCATAAGATGAAGAACCCAAAAAGAGGGATGGAACTGGCGAAACATGGCTTGAGCCGCAAGAAAAAGAAAATTTCAATATGGCTGAGAAAAAAGTATGGGGGTTCCAGGTGTTATTTGACATATGATGGCTCTAGGTGTACATAGATCATCACCCAACATGTATGGAGAGACATCAAAATAGACTAGATCAACTGGACTCTCCCACCATAAGATAATAAGTAATAGCCAACTTTTCTCACTTAACAGTGTCTAATATTAGATGTAAGATACTCACTTCTACCGAAGGTCCTCGAAAGATGGTCTAACTACAGAGCTGAAGATGGATACCAACAACAGACTCGAGCGCTGGTAAAACCACTTAGCCTCATGACGAACCCAACAAGGGAGGACAAAAGTCTCAATACCTAATAATCTAATTGGGTACTGAGAAGATTGTAAAACGATCATCAGATGGTTGAAACTTAGGCTTACCGAACAAGGTCACTACATTGAGAGATAAAGACCTCAATGTGGTCTAAAACTACACCAACATTTGAAACAGAAAGTGCATATGTGTTGGAAAGTCAAGAAAATCATGCATGAACATGAATATGCACTGCACAATCATATTCTAATCATTTTCTGTCGCCTGAAGTCAATCTCCATTAACCCATTGGTCTACCACTTTGCCTGCTCCACTAATTATCTCCCAAGAAAAGGTCTCTTCTCACTTCCACTCATCAAAATAGTCCTTCCTTGTGCCTACCTTAGAAATCAACACCAAGAAAAGAAATGGAAAATGTTGCAATTCTTGGCCTTGTCTCTCTCCTCTTCTTGCTTGAATCTGGTTATTGTTATCATGGATTGGCAGATTTCGTCGACCCGATGAAGCTCATGGCAGAGGAGCTGTCCAAAAACAGGCCTAATGGTGATACTGGTGCACCTGCAGGGTATTTCCCTGTGCATATCAGCCCTCAAGATGGGTTGAAAGAGAGTGACAAGATCGGAAACTTACCTGGACAGCCTGATGGCACGGGCTTCGATCAGTACTCGGGTTATGTGACTGTTGATCCCACGGCAGGAAGGGCATTGTTCTACTACTTTGTGGAGTCAGTGAAAAACTCTTCCTCTAAGCCTCTTGTGCTGTGGCTTAATGGAGGTAATGCTTCCTTCTCTACTTCTTACCACATACTTGTGTTTGCAGTGTCAACTACCTTTCTATAGGAATGTGAACAAATGCTATACAAACTTATAATATGTGTTGGAATAGAAAACTATAATTGGGCTTTCAACGATCAGGTTGAGCCTTTAACGATCAGGTTGAGCTTTTAGTTGAGTTGGTTCTCTAATAATATGTATTGTGATGGCAGGACCTGGTTGCTCTTCTGTTGGGAGTGGAGCACTGATGGAGCTTGGACCTTTCAGAGTGAACCAAGATGGCAAAACTCTGCATCGAAACGAATATGCATGGAACAAAGGTGAGAATATCTTGCTTCAAGTTTCTGTTCTGCCATATTCAAGTTCATGTTAAAGTCTAAACATGTAGTTGTTGTTTGCAGATGCCAATATCCTATTCCTTGAATCCCCTGCTGGTGTGGGGTTTTCTTACTCAAACACAACTTCAGACTATGAATCAACTGGAGATAAACGAACCACGCAAGACTCTTACGCCTTTCTTGTGAACTGGATCGAGAGGTTTCCCGAGTACAAGGCCAGGGATTTCTACATTGCAGGAGAGAGCTATGCAGGCCATTACATACCACAACTCGCGCAGGCCATTCTTCAGCACAACAAGTACAAAAACCAGACTGTAATCAATCTAAAAGGCCTTGCAGTAAGAGAATCTTCCAATACTTGATGCCATATTCTGAATTTCATGAACATTGACAAGTCTTGTTTATCAGATGGGTAATGCATACATTGACTTTGAAACTACTGTCAGAGGAGCTGTAGATTTCTTCTGGACACATGCTCTCATATCAGATGATATCTACAAAGGACTTATATCACACTGCAATTTCAGTCTGCTGAATTCCTCATCAGTAGAATGCAAGAGGTTCGTCGATAAAGCGAACGAGGCAGCTGGAAAGATTCTTGCCTATGACATATATGCACCCATTTGCAACTCTTCTTTGGATTCCATGTCTGTAAGTTCACATCTGACTTTTCTACAACTAACTCAATGATTTCATTCTCAAATCTTACTGATCGTTGTAGGTGTCTAGATTTGATCCGTGCTCACAAAATTACATCACTTCCTACTTAAACAATCCTCGAGTTCAAGAAGCTCTTCATGCAAAAGTTTCATCTCTTCCCTGGAAACCCTGCAGGCAGGCACTTGTTACATTATACTTCTCTTGCAGATGCTTATATTTCACCACAAATCAATCATTTCCTGATCAACTCCTTTTGGTTTCTCGATACAGCGGGCAGATCAATAAGCACTGGAAAGATAAGCCGCTGACAGTTTTGCCAATCATTCAGGAGCTGATGAGCAGGGGACTTAGAGTGTGGATGTACAGGTAACATTGTCCTTATTATGTCTCAGCACTTCATAACAAGTCCATAACAATGTGAATGTTAACTGCAGCGGAGACACAGATGGTGCAATACCTGTAACATCAACCAGGTACTCCATAAACAAACTGGGAACGCCCATCAGGACAGCATGGTACCCTTGGTACACCCAGGGAGAGGTAACCTAACACCCTGAGACAAACAAAATCGTGTTCTTAAATAGTTGATTAAGCTAATGAAAATGTTACATGTGAAGGTGGGAGGGTATGCTGTGGGATATGAGAACCTGACATTCATGACCATAAGAGGATCTGGGCACTTTGTTCCGAGCTATCAGCCAGCTCGCGCCATGGTTCTCTTCTCTTCTTTCATCAGCGGAAAGCTACCCCCAGCTGCTTGAACAAATGCATAATAAGATTCTAGAGGCAAATTAAGAGGAGGGCAATTTTCATTTCTTTTGCTTGAACAATGTCATTGCTTCTTGATTTTGTGGTGCTGTATTGAAACATGTATGGTTTGTCTTGAGAACCTGGGCATAATATGAAACTTTCGTTTTCTAAAGCTCGATCCACCTAAAAACACAAGCTGATAGGTAGACGTCAAGATATTTATAGAAGGGGACATGGTCTGCATCTTTTAGATGTGGGACGTTAACAAACAAGAAGCTTTCATCTACTGATTACATGCTAGTTAACATGAGAAATGTCAAAATTATGGTAAAAGAAAGCGTACCAGAACAGAAAAGAAGTAGAGAAACACCTCTCTGATGCTGATTCGATGATGTGACAGTGAAACTTGTTATTTCCTGCTTGAGTGGCTAAATATGATTTGATAACAACGGGAGAACCTCACAAATAATAACAGACCTCTTTTTGTTACTTGCAAGATATGCACAGCTTGACATGTTACATCAGTAAGATCATGTAGCAGATGGAAGTAAAATGCCTGAAGAAAGGTGGGAGGCAAATTTTCCACTGGACAACGATAGAAAAACTGAAGCCGGTCCCCACCAAGTTATTTGGGAAATGATACATGCCACAAATGCACGTATCCGTTGGTGAGATCAGACTTATAAAGAAGAAGAATCAAATGAAACTCATGACATATAAATTAGACATCAACTTGACCTATAAGAGTAGCCTATGCAAGGCACGCATATAGACACATAATAGTATTTTGTTCGCGTGTTATAAAGTGATCACGGTAGTGGTATAGCGGATCACTAACCTGCCCAAACAAGAAGAAGATGAAGATGTTTGCAGCAATGAAGTGCTTGCTGCTCCTGTTGGTGACTTGTTACCAATTCACTTTCCTCACATCATGCAAAGCCAGACAGATTGACAGTCTCTACAGGTTGATCAAGGATAAAAGATCCAAAAACCCTCCAGATGCTTACTCGTGGACGGAGATGGATGGTGAAGGCAAGAACTTATCTCCTGTGTATATTGGGCTCCAAGACGAATTGATGGAAGTTGACAAGATTGGAGCATTGCCAGGGCAACCTCAAGGAGTGGATTTTGATCAGTATGCAGGGTATGTCACAGTGGATCCAGAAGCTGGAAGACAACTGTTCTATTACTTTGTAGAATCGCCTCCCCATTCTTCCAACAACCCTCTTGTCTTATGGCTAAATGGAGGTACAAATCTCCAACATCTCATCATATATTTGCATGTTTTTCTGTTCCTTCATATATGTCAAGTATGCAAGTCCTGATCATCATAATCATCCTCATCTCAGAAGAAATCTGGGCTTTGTATGCCAAATCCTGACTCCACACCCCGTAGGTTCAATTCATTCATTCAAACTGAACCCTTAGCTTAAAGGCCAAGTTAAAGCTCGGCTCACCAAAAGAGTATGTCAACAAAGCTAGTCTCTTATTGCTATCAAACTCTTATTCCTGAGTTTCAAACCCTTCCTTGAAAGGCTTCCACCACAGTGAGTATGAAAACCAACAGTTCCAACTCATGATTCCAACAGGATATAAAGTAGAAATGGACATGCACCACACCAAATGGTATTATCAAGTGTGCTCAACATTCCAAGGCCAATATAATATCGATACAAAACAGAATGGCCCACTTCCAGGTTCAAGACTGAACCCACCCCCCAAATGAGGAAGGATTCATATTTCAAAATGTCTGCTAGGTGGGCAGTTCCATTTCCACAGATTCAACTTCTATAGGGCATTACAAGCATGTCATTTTCCACAGTCCACGCCTCCTTCGCCTGGATCAATCAATATGCAACCAGCTGTCTTAAGTCATCTTTAAGCAACCATGATTTACATTCTCAATAATTGCAACCATGTTTTATGGAACTCATCTCTAATTATCACCCATGTGTTGAGGGATGTGTCAACTAATTACTTTGTCCTTTCTCTTCCTTTTCTATTGCTGGGTGAGGGTGGATGTTACATGTACATGACCTCTTGTCTTGTAACCCCAATAAATATATGTCTTGAATCTGATTAATCTCCTTTGGTTGTCTAGTGTATCTGATGTACTGAGCCAATGATTTCAATTCTGGTAAAGTCAGTGCCAAAACACCATTAATAACATCACCAACCCTGCAGGACCGGGATGCTCATCGATTGGATATGGAGCCATGGAAGAAGTAGGGCCTTTCAGGGTCAGTAGTGATGGAAGAAGTCTTTACAGAAATAAATATGCATGGAACAAAGGTAGGTCAGACAAGTCTTGAGTTCGTTTAACGTGCATACTTGGAGACTGATACACTGGAAATTGGCAGTGGCAAATGTGATCTTCTTGGAGTCTCCGGCAGGAGTTGGGTTTTCATATTCCAACAATTCTTCTGACTATGAAAACACGGGCGACAAGAGCACAGCCATGGATTCCTATACCTTTCTAGTCAACTGGTTCGAGAGGTTTCCCCAGTACAAGACCAGGGACTTGTACTTAACTGGAGAGAGCTATGCAGGCCATTATGTGCCTCAGCTAGCAGACACCATTCTTTCAAGGAACAACTACTCCAACCAAACTATCATCAACCTCAAAGGAATTGCTGTGAGTGCTTCACATAAATATTGCAAATCCACTTGCTAGATTTACAGTGCATATATGGTGCAGATTGGGAATGCATGGGTAGATGAAAGTACCGGTACAAAGGGGATTTATGATTACTTCTGGACACATGCTCTCAACTCAGACGAAACCAATGCAGCAATTCACAAGCACTGTGACTTTGGCACTGGGAATTTTTCAAGCACCTGTAATCAGTATCAAAGTCAAGGAGATGCAGAGGCCGGAGAGATTGATATATACAACATTTATGCTCCAACATGCAATTTATCAGCATCCAAGTCTGATAATGTAAGTCCAATGATAAATGAATCCAGAAAGTGAACTTGGATTAATGAAATCAAACAATGTAAAGCAACAGCTACTATGTTTTCTTCACTGACCTGGAAATATTGGTCTTCCAACATTACAGGACGAGGAATTTGATCCCTGCTCGGATTACTATGTTGACTCTTACCTGAATCTTGCTCAAGTGCAAAAAGCTTTTCATGCAAAATCTACAAAATGGGGAGCTTGCAGGTAACCATATCCTTTCTTGCTTCCACATTTATAAAGAACCAAAACACATGCAGTACTAAACAATTACAAAATAACATCACTTTCATATCCAGAGTCTGTAATCTTCTTCCCTCAATGTCAACGGTAAATATATTTACTTGTGTTCTTGTTCCCAGCGGCGTTGGATGGACAGACAGCCCATCAACCACTCTACCCATCATAGGGCAGATTATATCAAGTGGCATTAGGGTGTGGATATACAGGTAAGTTCAGACTTTAGAACACTCCATGTCCAAATGCATGATGGCATTACAACTTACCAACAACTGCAGTAGCTAGAAACTGAAATAACAAACATGCAGTGGAGACACGGATGGAAGAGTGCCAGTAACAGCCTCTAGATACTCTATAAACACCCTCAACCTCGAGGTCAAGACAGCTTGGCGTGCATGGTACTCTAATGGCGAGGTAAACACTGGAAACTGTCAAAGTAAACAAGCTAAGAGGTTCAAATGTTTCTCACGTGGTGATGGCAGGTTGGAGGATATGTGGTTGGGTACAAAGGACTGGTGTTCGTCACAGTAAGAGGGGCAGGCCATGAGGTTCCAAGCTACCAACCAGAGCGAGCACTAACTATGATTTCATCTTTCCTTCAAGGGGAACTCCCTCCTGCATCCTCTTGAGTTAATCGTCCGACATCCTTGAGTGTCTCGCTTCAGTGCTACTTATCAGCAAATTTAGTTCATAATGTTTCTGCAAATTCTACTTCACACACTAGAAATTACAGGCAAGTGATATCAGCAACGCCCCTTTTAGCTTCTTTTGCTCAGCATGTAAATTCATAATTCTGATACACCAAGAAGTTAAGGGAGGGCCAATAAGGCTAGACAAACTTACGAAGAAATATATAAATGAAGAATGCATTATTCTAACTTCAGCATATCATCCTACATTAGACAAGGTATAATAATTTGCCATTCTGGTATGGCCTGCCCGCAAAATATAATCATGTCATGGAAGATCCATCAGAATTGAAGTAAAGAACCTATCAGAGTAGGAAGAGATTCCCTAGTAATCTCAATGCATACAAATGTATCATACAATAACATAACTCAAAGGGAAGAATGATCACAAATTTGTTCTTATCTCCACAAGTTCTCATTGTTTCACTTACTGGGTTGTCTCACCAGTCCAGTGTCAATAGAACTGCATGTTTGACTTCGGATTTAACAAGGAAAAATGGCATTCTAATAGAGAAAAATATATACAAGTTAATAAGCCTTCTCTTCTGCAATATTATCTCGATAGCCTCTTCACTAACCTCAAATTAACCTCTAGCAGCTGAACATGACTGTTTGGGGTTACCAGACAGGTTGATGAATCTCTATTCTTCAGTTTGCAGACGTTTCATTTTTGTTTTTTTCTCAACCAACTTGGGTAAAATGTCCACATGTTAGTGCAATTGGAGCGTTCTGCTATCATGAGTTGTGTTATTGTCGTCCTGCCAAGGTCAGGAAGAAAACTATGAAACCAACTCAAACAATCTTAAAAAGCATATGACAGATCCACTTCCCAACTAAAATAACAAGTGGAAAAGGAAAAAAGCATACTTAAACAACTTGGCCTCTAAGATTGTGTGCTGTCAAGGCTTCAATGATGCTATGAACCCACCTGCCACCAAAAGTTAAGTGGTGCAAACACTTAAACATTATTAACCTTTAAAAAATAGCAATTGTTGGGAAATGTAATGTAGAACCACTGGATCTCATGCAAGTATCTGACCTAGTCATCGAAGTTGGTCCCAAACTAAAAATCACAGAAAAAAGGGTTAAAGAGTGAGGATTACCCATCTAAACCAGGATGAGTTGGATTGTAAACATTCCTCAGGCCCAATCTTTTTGCAGCTGAAGCTGTTGTCTCCCCTATACAGGCAATTGAATTGCTCCACTGCTCTGGTTCTGGAATAAGATTGACCCAGGCACTGTTTCAAGAGGAGTAAAGGAACAAAGCATTAAGATTCTTTAATCACCATGCTCACCACAAATGTGCCTAAGTAGTATTTATAGAGTGCGAAATTTTGCCATCAGGGTGCTGAATCCAAATCGACAGTGTCGTCATTATTTAATACAAAAGCTTTCAATAATATCACAAACATGGATACTATGTCATGCATTCATGAATCCAGAGGAAACTTAACATGATAATAAAAGATATAAACTTGTACAGACCGGATAGCGGAAGGTGAAGCAACTGCAATAACAGGAGCTGAAAGGGCCTGCTCTAAAAGCATTTGGTCAACATGAGAAACAGGTACCTGAAAGAAATAATTAGAAATCAGAACCAACTAACATAACTCAAATTAGCCACAGCACAGACCACTCAATTGTATGCGCACTTTGCGACACTACATACAAGAAAACAACTACACTTAAAATGACAGGTACTTCCCTTATGAGCACACGATGCTGTCAAAAAAACATTGCTCATGAAGTCAGTCACCTTAATACTCAGACTCAGAGAAGGGAAAAAATCAAGTCTGTTTTGGTACATATAAATTTGACTTTAGCATATGCGAGAGTGTAACAGGAAGTCCGCATACAACTAACACTATGCATGCTAGTGGCAAGGCTACCTAAATTCTAGTACATTGCAAAGAGAACCAAGAAATACTGTATGACACGTCAGGGTTTTCAATATCAGATAAATGTGTAAGAGCCAAACAAAAATCAACACCATGCAGCAGATAAAATTATCCATAATCATATGGAAATCAATGAAGCATACAATCTAATACCCAGAAACTTAAATAAGCATCAATTTCACTTGTAAGATTTATTTTAATAGAATGCAACTTATACAAGGAAACCCACTCCTATGCTTCCACAACATAAATATTTTACCGTGGTGTATGTATTCAGTCTAGTGACCTCAAATCCACGATTAGACAGGCCTTCCTCTGAAACAAATCATACGAAAATATACTAAGTTATATCAGGGTCTATTTTAAATTTAAAGAGAAAGAAACATTACGCATGATACTAACTCCTAACTTGCTATTGCAATCATAACTTCTGAGTTTGAGAAATATACATAGTTCTTTTGACTGTGCGTGAAAGGAATATACCATGCGTAACAATCTACCGGGGAATAGTTACATATCCGAAGGAGGTAAGCACTTTCCATACAAGGAAATGAAAGTTGACTTGAAGCTTTCCTCTTATGATTAGTCAATCAAAATTCATCATTTATTACTGAAGAAGGCTTTATTTTACATGTGTAGTAAGTCTGATACATAGTGAAATTGTTGATGAGTAACAATGTTCCGGTACAAATTAGGTCAGTTTTTTTTTTTTTGGTTTAAAAAGAAAGGACTTCTTCAAAGCATCATTCGTCTTTGGAAAAAAAAAACATTTCAATACAAGCCATTAAAGGGCGCAAAAGTGAAGTAAATAAAAATAGCAAAGACTCATCCAAGGTGGAAAAACTTGCCTCGGTGTTTGAGAGTTACAAAATTGTCACAACTGCTATTTCGTATGGAAAAATACATCTTATGGCTAGAGAGATATGATTTTTATGAGGTGTGTCCTAATCCTAATTGACCAGCCTACTGAGACAAGTATCTATAATATTACACTTAGCCTAAAAGGTTTACAAACTCAACAGTATGTAAATCATAAAATTCATGTATGAGTATTTGTATGAGAAAAATCAATGTAACAAATTTGGGTATAATGATTATGTGGAAAGCACGTGGAACCATTAGCCATACCAATCTCCTTGCTAGCTTTTACAGAAGCAGGATACAAGACTGTGCATTTTGTATTTCCATTCTTTGGAAGCTCTGAAGCCAATACTTTACCAGTAGCTGTAGGGTACAACAATCCGCCAAAAAGGAGTCAAACTTTAACCCTCTAGTTTTTATCCTGTTTCTTAGAAACTAAATACTAGGTCTACAAGGTCAAACTATGATTTTCTAACAATGATATGAATGCACAGATACCTTTTGACGGAGTAAAAGCTAAATTGAGCAGAGGCTGTGGTGATTGCAGAACGTCCTTAAAAGTACTTGCTGTACCGGCTCCAACGACACCAACATTAACATTTGGGGTTCCAGCAGCCCTAAAGAAAAAACAAAGCCTATGTTAAAAAGAATAAGAAAAGGCTTATTTGGGATCTTTATAGGGAACTCTACACGATGGATTGTATTCTTCTAAGGAACATGTACTATCTATATGAACACTTTTCCAAATTCCAACAATGAAAAGCTCAAAATCTAATAAAAAGCTTCTGATTCTTCCAGGAAAAATAGAAACGAAAATCCTAAAAGAAACGTCATGTTGATATTTGCATATAATAAATATAGTCAGTGGCGGATCTAGCTTTTGTAATGAGGGGGGGG
>JAYMTN010002572.1:0-10923 GCA_036897425.1 Erodium trifolium | reverse complement strand
TTCGAGGTCACGAGCTTGGTGGAGATTGCCGTCACTGGTTAGGGCTCGGTTTGGGTGGATCTGCCTCACGAGAAAGAAGAAGGGAGATGAACGGAGAGTGGGGCGAGGCTTGTGCCGGTGTGGCTCGCGAAACGCCGGTGAGGCTGCGGTTCGGGAGAGAGGAAGAGAGGAACGGGTGAGAGAGAGACGGGGGTCGGGTTTTAGGGTTTCCGAACCTAGTGTTGCCCTTAAGTACTCGGCCAACCGGGTCGCCGCCCACGGGTCTCGACGACCCGCGAGCCCGATGGCTCGCCCGGTCTGGCCCAAGGTCCAGCCCGACCCAAGGCCCAGTCCAGTCGGCCCAAAACCCCATCTTTTTTTAACCAACCAAACCCGATTCGAAACCGAAGAACCTCGAACTTGAAAGCGGTTATTACAGCCAGGATCCTTCCTCGCCAAGCCGATCCCCCTGTTCACCAATCACCGTCTCAGAGGTCATTGTCTACATCCTCCTCATCAGACATGTTGGCTTCTCCAGAAGAAGACCTTGAAACCGCCTGCCTCCCCACGCCCGAGAAAATGTGTGAGGATCTCGTTCCATCGCCGGAGTGGCGAGAAACACAAGGCCACGCCCCTACCACCTCTGCAACACCTTCGGTCACCGGGAGTCTTGAGCGGGGAGGGGAGGACTTTTCGCGGGGAGGTGATAGTTGTGGCCCCAGACGGATTTCTCCCACTGGCCGTGACTCTGTTACCCCCATCCAGAATCATGAGCAATGGAGGGAGAAGGTATGCCGCCGCCGTGGGTTCGTAGAAACCCTAAAGGGGAGAGTTGCTGCGCTCCAAAAAAAATGATACAAAAAAATGAAAGTATTATTAATAGAGTGGACGAGAATACGTCTATTTACTTTTTTAATGAAATAATCGGATAAAACAATTATGTTCAAATTTAGGTAACAATGAAAATATAATTAAAAAAATCTACAGAAAGGGGCATGGAAGATGTCAATATGCAAAAACACAAACGGACTAACCTAGAGGCTAGAGGGGCACCGAAGCAAAAACGACAAGGTTAAAAGTGTCAACCTCATAATTTAAAAAGAGCATGTGTCTGGTTTTAGACACAGATCAATCTGTGTCACACAGTATAACTTCAATAATGTCCGAATGATGAACAATGTCAAAATAATCTAAATAAATATTTGAGTTTTATATATTATAATTTCAAAGTGGGTAGTGAAGTGAAGACTGAAGATCGCTAAAATACAAAATAGAATACCATTTCTCTCGCACTCGCCGTGCTATTCGGGTTTGCTAAAACGAACCGTCCTGTCCCCAATCTTTGACTCACACTCATCACCATAACTCTTCTTCTTCCTCCTCTCGAATCATTTCTCTCTTCTTCTGATCTCAATCTTCGCTCACCTTTTCCGGTGATTGCTCCTTTCTGTTTTTTTTATTGGACCCATTTCCTCTATTTGCATCTCTGAACCGATATTGACTGGAGATGAACATAAAAAACAGAGCTTTACCATCTATGCTTGTGATTGCACCTCGTTTTCATGGTACATGAAACCATCAATGGTGAGCCCATTTGTTTTGCTTCCGTTTTCTGTTCATTTCGCAGCATTGTTTTGGATTGTAAGTTGTAGCTGCTTGGATCGAAACCCGTATCATTTTAAGCTGTGATTCATTAATCTGTCATTGCTGGAAGAGTTGTGGTTCTTGTCACAATGCTTAATGAAATGCTGTAACAAAATGGGTTTGTTATTCCATAAAATGTTGACATTAAGGTGGAGGGATAAGGAATGCCAGTGGCTTCTGATGTTTTCTTTTATGTATTCATATGAGTTTTTTTTTTCAATTTAATCTAGCATCCTTGTACTTGAATTTTTGAACCAGCCTTATCCAGTAAAAATGAAAGAGGGAAGAAAAAAATTTACTTGCCTATTAATGAGGTTTAGGGTTCAAACAAGTATAGGAGGAATTTTCACTGGTTTTAAGCTACATATACTTTATACACTAGCATATAAGAACTGGATTGAAAGGGGGTACTACTATTAATACTTGGATGGGATTTGGTTGAACATTCTTAATACTCGCTTTCTTTTTCTTTGAATTGAAGTTTGCATCACACTTACAACACAAAGGCCATGTTGAAACATTTCTTATGGCTAGAAAATATGCTTGAAAAGGAGACTAGTATTAGGGGATGAATGTGCTGCTTGGGAATTGCATAAGATTCCTATGGAGGATAGATAACCAGACTGGTTGAATGGGTACCCTTTTCTTACAGATACCCCATTTTCTAGGCCTTCAAGACTCGGGTAATTGTGGTACCAGGGTTTCTCCTAATCCTTTAAGTGCTGGGGAATAGAGTTCCTGAAATACGGAGATGGATCTTATATTTTTGTACAGAAACTAAGTACATTTATGAGGGTTCCTCAAGATGGTGATGCCCATTGTCTCAGAACGGTATCAGAGATTATTACTGATAAATGGGACATTTATGGCCCTTCCAGTCTTGTCTCAACCCCCAAGTATGGATTTTTGTTACCCGGTATCCTTAATTCTCTCATTTCTCTATCTTGTTTGCTCTGGATACATACATTTTGACAATTTAAGGTTAAGGATCCTTATGTATCCAAGGTACACTAGTAGTTTAATACCTGATGGTTGGACTTTTTGAACGGTTTCCTGTACACACTTACTGCCATGACTGATACTTTGACTAAGCCAGTGTTTTTCCATTGCATTTATTTACACGGCTAATGCTTTGACTAAATTTATGTTTCACCATAGCATTTATTTAATAACAAGTCAAAGTGTTATCTCAGTTACTAGAAGACTAGAAGATTGCATTTGCTGTTATTCTGTGAAACAGAGTTATGAGACTCTCTTCGGCGAAGCTACAAATATCTTGGATTGCTTAGTCTATTTTCAAAAGAGTTCTGAAACATCTATGCCTTACCTTAGTTGTGACTGAACTTTTACTAAAACAATTTGTCTGACTTACATTTGCTAGGTCATCCGGAGAGACGGAGCAATACAACTGACTTCGGATAAGCAATAATTATCTCTTAATAAGAGACCTAGGTTTGTTTCTTTAGCATTCAATTATGGATCTGAACCATCCTCTGCACATAGATTCAAGACTTCAATCGTGCTTCCTACACATTTTTATATAAGTATAATTAGTTTGATCTTGCTGCACTATATCATAAAAATTGACTCAGTCATTAGTTTGAATATATGCAACTATTGATATTATGCCTTCTTACTTTTGGTGGCTTCCTCTCAGACTTCAATGTCAACTGACCCAAGTGGAAGACGGTCATGTTTTTGCAGAATTTTACCTATAGCTCCTATAGTTTTTCTAGTTATCATCATAGTGAGTACCTTTATAGCACCAGAGTATACAGAGGTACTTATATCTTTCTAATCCCGGCATCTTTTAAATTTGTAATCATCTTAAGGGTTGATAATTTGTTTTGTACTTTCTCCTCTCATTTTATGTACTTATCATAATAATTTTACCAGTGACAGTGACTACATCTATTCTTCTGACTTTAGTATGAAAGTACTTGCTAGTTTGGTTGTTCTAAACTTGACCAAAAGTCTAAATATCTGGGCTCAAACTATGATTTACTATTTCTAGCTTCATCTGCTTAGTCAGATTGGTAATCTTAAAGCAATAACTTCGAGTTGTGCAGAAGTTTTCAGGATGGAAGGTGGTTGTTGCTCGGAGTCCGAACTTCAACAAATGTGAGGTTCGTTCGTCCTTCCTTATGGGTCTTTAAATGTACAATTTTCCTTAATTGATTCAGGAATTTTGATTATAGATGAAATTGTAGATATATATTGTTCATGTATTCCTCTCTGTTTTAGAATAAATGCAGGCCTTCTGGGAGTGAGGCATTACCTGAAGATATCGTGGCCACTACTTCTGACTTGGATTTGAGACCACTATGGTTGCCTCGAGAGGTATAGTCATAACAGATAACAAAGTAGTCCTATAAATTCAATTGGATCGATTATTTTTCTCTGTTTTCTGATCATTAAAGGGTAGATTTTTCAGGAGCATGAAATTATTCCTTGAACAGTTCAAAGAATTTTGTTTTTGTAATATTTAGACATTGGTATATGATTGGTATCTGCAATGCTGAAGATACTGGAGGAAATTATTCTGATATTATCATAGAGATAGCTGCTAGTTTACAGTTTCAATTGGATTAAGCTGAGCTGGTTGATGCAAATTAGTCTACTTTCCAATAATTCTGGATATTGGATACAACTAAGTGGAAAGAACTATTCTTAATCTTTTGCAAAGAACCTTTTTTAGTTAGGGAAGTTTTTAACATGCATGCAATTCAAACAGAAGCTCAAAAGGTTCTATCAAGAAAATGATCGACCGAAGAACATAAGCTTATTTTCAGTTGCTGCTGGAATCAGACAGAAAGATCTTGTGAATGACATGGTTAAAAAGGTATCTTCTTATACCCACAGGAAACTACTCTTTTCTCCCAAAATAGGTGTCTCATTTGACTATGGACCAGAATAAGGATTCAATTTTAAGTGTTTGATCCCTTTACCCCTACATGTTTTCATTTCTCCACTACTTAAATTAATAAATTGTTATTAAATCATAGGATACGATTAGTAATCCATGATTTCCTGACTACTAAAAAGGAAATGGGACACAATATCTCTGTGTTTTATTTATTAATTGCTTGTGTTATCTCGTTCTGCAGTTTCTATCATATGGTTTCGTTGTGATGCTTTTCCACTATGATAGTAATGTTGATGAATGGAAGGAATTTGAGTGGAATAATCTTGTAGTACATGTGTCTGCAATCAATCAAACTAAGTGGTCAGTGATCTCACCATCACTTTGATTCAAAAGTTGGTATGAAGTGTGTTTTCTCTCTCCCTAATGCTCATTGTGATCAGGTGGTTCGCCAAGCGTTTCTTACATCCAGATATAATTGGAGAATATAACTATGTTTTCCTGTGGGACGAAGATCTTGGAGTTGAAAATTTCAATCCTGAAAGGTATGCTGAACCTGCTGTATTTTTAATCAGAAAATAATTATATTTTCTTGAACCCGTCTTCATTTGTGCAAAGGACTTGGGCAGCGAATGTCATGGAAATTTATTTTTCAATGCATGAATTGATATTCTCAAGTGATTCGGCACATTTAGGTATCTATCAATTATTAAAAGTGAAGGGCTTGAGATATCGCAGCCAGCTCTTGATATTGAAAATTCAGAAGTGCATCATCAAATCACTGCCCGTGGGAGGAAATCAAACGTACACAGGTTCTGTTCTAGTCTTGTCATCTACTCTATGGCTTCACTGTATTATGAATCTACCTCTATTTCATCTTCCAATTTCTGAAAATTAAGAATTTGACTAATGAAATGGTTAGAAGCATAACAGTGATAAAGGCTCCTAGAACTCATCTTATATGGTGTTCTGTTGTCTTCTCAGTCTGAGGTTGACTTAGAGTTCTTTATGGTATCTGTTAAATGTTGAACTATATATTGCTGTTTGCCACTTCAGACGTTGCTTTGCTTATTTGGGATGTTGGTTCATTCTGTGAACAGAAGGACTTACAAGCCCGGTGGTGCTGGGATAGGGTGTGATGATAGCAGTACCTCTCCTCCGTGCACTGGGTAAACATTTAGTTGTACAATAGTTGACTTTCCTATATACACATTTGCTTACAAAATTCACTTTCAGTTAACTTATTTCCACTGTTGAATATAACTGAATAAACTGGTGTTGCAGCTGGATAGAAGTGATGGCTCCTGTGTTCTCTAGAGCTGCCTGGCGCTGTGTGTGGTACATGATTCAGGTGTGTCGTCTCAACTAAATAATAGAAGTTTGCTACGGTTTGTTGGTCTTCTTTTTCCTTTCTCCTGTTGTTGTAATTACTACGTAGTATATGGTAATTATATTCCCTTTACCTAGTGACTTGATTATCATGTTAGATAGCAGTTCTCAAACCGTAGTGTTTGTTAAATTTGGACAGAATGACTTGGTCCATGCTTGGGGGCTGGACACACAGCTCGGTTATTGTGCGCAGGCAAGCTCGATGTTACTACCTTTAAGTAGAACTTTCCTCTTCAAAATCAGCTCGGCTTAATGTTTGGATTTTATTTGTCAGGGAGACAGAACAAAAAAAGTTGGTGTTGTGGATGCTGAGTACATTGTTCACTATGGCCTCCCTACTCTTGGAGGTGTATATGAAAATAAGGTTAGAAATATTAACCTATTTTCTAAATTAAGGCAATTCCATCATGTAAAATAAGGCTTGTTGGTTGGTTCAACTAAGGCCTACATCTTCTTAAACTCTTTCCAAAGTTGTGTGCATTGGTTAGGACATTATTATGAGATGCATGTTATGTACCCATTATGTTGAACTGTGTAGAAATGAAAGGTTTCTTTGAGCTCACTTTATCAGTGATGCCCTTGTATTCATTATGAAGTTTTCAGTGTATTGGATCATTTGGATTAGTTTCTTTCTTGATATATGCCTGTTTTAAAGATTTGCATGCAAAAAGTATCTCATATATCTATTGGTTGTAATTGTTAAATACACTCACTCACTGATGCAGACGATTTCTTCAGCATCAAGCAATACTTCTGGAACTGAAAATATAGCCAGTACCCCAGCACCAGCACCGGTATCTTTATTCTTAAGCTATGTTTGTATCAAGTTTGAGTGAAACTTAACATACAAGTGTTTGTTTTGCAGGCACCATATGAACATCATCCAGATGATCACAGAGTTGATGTAAGTCCAGTTAACGATATTGGCGTCTGGCGTCATGCAGTGAAGTAAAACAAGGTTTAGAATAGTTTGTTTACGTTAGTTTTGTGAGTGCAGGTGAGGAGGCAATCATATTTTGAGCTCAAGATTTTCAATAAAAGGTGGAGCAAGGCTGCAAAAAATGAGTGCTGGAATGATCCTTACAAGCAACCTGCACCTTAGGATTTGATTTCCCTGTAAAATGTGTACCCTGTAGAAGACGATATTATAGGTATTTTAAGTGGCAATTCCCATTCATAATGTTGGATACTCTTGTGAACACAAGTTCATATTATTAAGAAAGGAAAGGTTCTGCAAGTGACAATATTTTTCATTTCCAAGTTGCAGAGAAGACAAATGTAAGAGCAGATTCCAAATCATGTCTCATTGTACAGCAATTACATACAATAAACAAAGTAAGCAAAATCTAAGCTAAATCTAGACAGCCATGATAAATATGAATGAGACAGAAGCCAGAAAGAAAAGCAGAGTTCACAAGAATGTAACCAAGTCACCATTTCAAGTTCAGTCCTATAATATGAAGCAAAGCTGCCAAAGCACATGCACATGTAACTTGTTACTATGCTGCTCAATATGCATTTCATGTACAAACCAAGGTCCAAATAGATTCCAAAAGTACTCTTTTAACTAAAATTATCGACCCACAGGACACAATCTTCCATGTAACGACCTCTCGTCTCTTCAATTATAAATCATGAATGTGTTGAGTAGTTGATACATAATCTACTAGGGAAGGGAGGGATTAATTAATTTCCCCCAAGTCCAACCCAACTTCCACCCAACAACACAAGCTTGTATTTTGGTTGGATAAGCATTAATATCATACAAAAATAGAGCTATTTAGGGCAATTCAAAATAGGTCTTTAGGGGAGGGGGTGGTGGTGCCCCTCCACCATTAGTAAAAGAAGAAATGGGATGGATATTGGGTTTGAGTTTGGGACCACCCTATATCAATATCTTATTCATATGGTAAAATATGTAAACTCCTCTTCAACAAAACAAACCCACAAGGGAAGAGTGCAATTGTCCAATGACCAGCTTTTTGAGAAGAAAAAACAAACATATACAATACAAGTGGAGGGAGGATACAATCAAAGAAAATCCCAACATACTGCAATCTGTATTACACCCACTACTGAATAAACAAATACTACTGAGATTAGCACATCACTAAAGTAATACAGATATCTTAATCTTAATCTTTGTCATGAATAACACACAAGCCCTACTGAGCACTGACAAAAAAAGAAGATAAAATCATACAATAGCTTCATCAAGATGAATAATATTTCCTTAAATACCCATTATGGTGCTGATCCCAGTACAGCTCTCTCTCCAGGTATTGCAAAATGATGGGTAAATCTGGCTAGGAATTTGATAGCACTTTCAATGGTCAAATAAATATGATGACTTGTAAAACTATAAACAAACAAATCAAGAACAGATATTCTTTTCTTCCCCCATTCACACTCTCAAGAGAATCAATCTGACCCCTCCAAAATTAAATTCGAAGAAGAGGAATAGGAGTAGGAGTAGGAGTTAGAGATGGCATCCAAAGCAATTACAGGTTTGGGGAGTGAAAGAGCAGAAGCCAAAAGGCCTGTTGGGAATGTTGCAATTGATGGCATAGCAACAAGGAGTAGCCAAGCACAAGCCTTTAGCCCCACCACAGCAAGTGCACACTGCACATATCCTGAAGCTTCCCAGCTTCCTCCTACTCTCATTCCACATCATTGCATCCAATTTTCCTGCTTCTATCATAGGCACCATAGGAGCCTCCTCACTTCCTATCACTGATGTTCCATTTGACTTCACACCAAAACAAACACACATTCAGTCACAAATATGAAACACCCACAAGATAATATGACCAAAATTGGTTAGGGAATCACAAAGGATCTACAGTGAATCAATCAAAACTGTGAAAAAAAGGTAAAAGGAACTCACTTGGGGAACAAGAGTTGGATCGCTGCCATTAGCTGAAAAGAGCATGAAGAAGAGGAAGAACCCAGAAGCAGAAACAGAAAGAGGAGCAGGCATGTTCCCTGAGACAGCTGAGTGTGTACAACTGGTGCTAGATTGCTGAAAATTGGCTAAGGCTGCGAGGTGGGCTCTGATCCTTTGAAGAAAGCTTTGAATTTTGATGGAGAATCATAAAGAAGCTTGTGATGTTTTGGACCTGACTTCTGTTTGGTGGTCTTTCAGAATTGATTTGAGGGCTTATCTTAAATGGGTTTTTGTATATTTGGATTGGGAGATGGAAATGAAACCCCGAACCCAGAGAGTTTATTTTATTTCAACTAGAATGGAAATGGAAATGAAAATTCTGGGTTTTATGGTGTTTTTGGAAGAGATGAACTGAAGAGGGTTTTGAGGGAGAGTAGCGAAAACCAAAAGGATCCCAGTTGTGTGCAGGGGCGGAACCAGAAATAAATTTTAGGGTGTTCCGCCGATAATTGTTAAATATATTAGAAAATAATATAAACTATGCTTATATACAAGAATTATATTATTTTGTGTTGGTTTTTTAATAATTCGTACGTATATCCTCATAATTGATATATAAGTTATAAAATGTTTACTAAAAAAACAAATATTTTTAATTGTTGACATATAAATTGGTTTCATATATAACTCTATGTATTTGACTCTCTTTGCGCGATCACTATGTCGAACATTGTTATTTTTTTTGAGATATCAAACATTGTTATTTTATCCTCCTATTGTAACAGGTAATTTTTTTTGAAAAAATAAATAAATTTTCTTATTAAAAAATGTATTAAATTGAATAAAATTATTTCAATACCCAATCATTTATATATTATATGATATATGGGAGACACCGATTTTTTTAAACATACAAAAACTACTTCATTATTAATCCTTCTAAATACTTTATTATATATGTATACTACCGAATTATCATTTATCTATTTTGTACCATATAAAAAATGTCTTCAACAAATAATATATAATTGAATAATTATATTTAAAAAATACAATATATGAAAAAATAATTAACATCCAAGTATAAGAGTATTTAATAAATTGTACTATGCTTAAATAAAATTAAAAAAAGTAAGAAGATAAAATTTGTATTATTTTCATCCTTCATTTGTTTTTTATTTTGTTTTTTATCCTATATTTTCACCCATTGGGTATGGGTATTTTTGCCATCCCTATGTCGGAGCCATATACATAAAGGCATAAAGCCATCAAGATAGGTTATTAAATTATTAGCTTTTTGTAATTGAAGTTAATCAAAGCCCAAGCCCATATACATTTAAACCCTTTTTTTTTATCTCTTCCTCTTATCCTATTGACGCCGCACCCTCTCTTTATTTTTCAATCTCTCACGGGTCTGCGTCAGTTCCTGTTGAGCTAAACTACAAATAATGGGAAAAAAATCCTGTTGAGCTAAACTACAAATCATGGGAAAAGAAAATGAAGGTGTTCCAAAGCCAGAAATCATGGAAAAATGAAGGTGTTCCAAAGCCAGATTCGAACTCGTGTGGAAGACAATTATATGAAAAACTTTAACCATTCAACTACTTTTCAATTTGTTTAGGGTGTTCCATGGAACACCCTATGTATGCTCTGGTTCCGCCCCTGGTTGTGTGAATGTCACAATGTGAAGCAGAAGCACTATAGGCAAGAAAATATTAATTAAGTTAAAAATAAATTAATATAGTTCGATAAAATATATAGACATGAAGATTGATGGGACATATGACACGTGGCGTCGTGGTTGGTGTTGATTCTTGATGGGGGATGTGAGCTGTCACTGGTACTATAGTAGGATGCACATAGGTACTCTGTTACTATTAGGGTCAAGTTTTGGCTGTTTGGGTCCAAGTGTCCAACCAAAGCTCTTCCATTTTTTTCTGTTCATGTTAGGAGCACCTCCAGAAGTTTTTCCTCGCATAAAAGAGTCATATCATTTCAGCATATTTAAAATATCAATGGTCCAGCCCATGTAGCGCATTAGGGTTAACGTACAGTTTAAGAAACTATAATGCTATATATACATATACATGTACAATTTATTGGTTTTATCATCGAATACAATACAACTTTCTACAAATTATCATGGTATCAGAGCCTTTAT
>JAYMTN010002571.1:0-10925 GCA_036897425.1 Erodium trifolium | reverse complement strand
AACACACAAGTAATATAAAGCCGCTTTAATTTTATT
Organism: Erodium trifolium; assembly: GCA_036897425.1. Taxonomy (NCBI): domain Eukaryota; kingdom Viridiplantae; phylum Streptophyta; class Magnoliopsida; order Geraniales; family Geraniaceae; genus Erodium; species Erodium trifolium. Next base: position 10,889 of record JAYMTN010002571.1, on the reverse strand, counting down.
GCTAATGATGATATATATACATTTGGACATTTATGATTTAACTACGGGCACTAAGACTAACAGGTCCAGCTGCTCGTTAGTGAACTTGGAGATGTCCTTCTACTGCATGGCCTCGTATTTCTTGAAGAATTGGTGTCATTTGTTGGACAACATCATATATTTGTTTACCCTGTCAAGCTGTAGTCGGCATTTTTCTAAAGTTACATGCTCACACTCGGCACTTGCTCGTTCCATTTCGGCAATGACACTTACTTGCTCTTGGAGACCCTTCCCCTTCCTTTTCGTAGAATTCTTGCCCAACTTCGCTGATGATCTTTTGGGAGTTTCCCTTAGGATGACATCCGAATGCTGCTGTTACCGTCGACGTATTGTCAGGTTTCACCAGCTTGGTTGTAATGATAATAGCTTGAACCAAGGTTGTAGGGTGGGCGGGGGGAGGATGAATGGACCTGGATTGAATGAAACGCTGTTTGATACGAATTAAAATTGGACTCGGTAAAATCCCTAAAAATCCATGGAAGCTAAGAGAAGACAGGCAGTTAAATTACAGTTACAGTTACAAAAAGACGAGAAAAGACAATAGATAAATGGATTTGGTTTAGCAAATAGACACGTGGCAAGGCTGTTTCGTGCACGCGCTGACTCAAATGTATCTCTCTCGGGAGAGGAAAGAGCAAAAGAGGAAATGAAATGAACTGAGAAAAAAGAGAGATTTATTTCCTTACTTCTGTTATGTTCGTCAATCTCGTCCTGGGAAAAAAAAAATCTGAAAATTTTGAAATCGAGTATCGAAATCGGGAAAAATCTCGGAGACCCACGAGAGCAGAATCGGAATCGAATTCGGGAGAGGGGAAGGCGATTTTCTTAGGGTTTTGCAGGTGCCGATTTTGTGACAGTCTGTGAGTATGGAAGGACCGAGCAACGGAGGGATGTTGTACCACGAGGTACAGGAGTCGAAGCTCTGCGCCGTGCATTGCGTCAACACCGTCCTTCAGGGCCCTTTCTTCTCCGAGTTCGATTTGGCCGCGCTCGCCTCCGATCTCGATCTCAGGGAGCGCCAGATGATGCACCAGGGTTCCGGTGCTGCCGCCGCCGGAGATTTCCTCTCCGAGGAGTCTCACAATGTCTCATTGGATGGCGATTTCAGCATCCAGGTCCTTCCTCCCACCCTAACCCCATTTGATTTGCAATTTTGTTTTTGGGTTCCTGGATTGAGTAATCTCCCTGTTTTTCTGGTCAAGTGTTTTTTAATATCTGAATTGATATCAACTTGATGACTCGTAGCACTGTAAGATCGTGTAGTTTATTGCAAAAAGAGCTGTGCAATGCTCAGTTGAGTTGGAAGTTCTCATTTTGCCTAGTTCGTAACAGATTGGGGAAAATTTTGATTTTTTTCCCCTGTTCTTTGTTTGGATCATTGGGGTGGACCTGAATTCTACGGGCTTGGGTTTAATGGGAATATTAAGAAAAATGAACAAGGAATTCTTTGGATGATTTGTGGGAATTCATGCATGATGATACTACTATTTATGTATGGTATTAAGTTTTTCGGTGTGAGCAGGGAATAGTTGAAATTTGCATGTCCTCCATTTGAGTGCTTGGATATGAAATAGAGGAATACTGTAACATGCAACCCAGCTGGTAAACTGAACCTAATAATGATGCACTTAATTTAACTCTAGTGTCCCGTTTTTGATTTAGTTGAGAAGGGTAGTTACGGATTTTGCCTTATAGTTTCGTAGATTTTCTTGCTTTCATGCCAAGCGTCTTAATTATTTTCGTGGAGGCCTGAGAATGCATGCATCTACTTTGAAGTCTTCTCTTATCTTTTTTATTTATCTCGTTTTTATGGAAAATGGGATCCCTTCTTTTTAAAACCCACTTCTAGACATGTTCGTTTACTCTCAATACCCAACTTAATGTTTCCTTATTTGCATTTAGTCTTCATTTAATCTAATATCATCCTGCACTTTTACTCTGAGACAATCTACAAAACCTAGACTTGTTGCATAAATAAAACCGTCAATTACAACTTGGACCTTAAAATTAATAAAGAAACTACCAGTTGAGGTTGGGTGTTTTTCTTTGCTTAATTGAATTGCATGGGAAAGGCTTGAGTTGGTTAAATACAAAAAGGTAATTTTTAGTTTTTATCATTTTAGCATGACTTGCTGATCGGTAGATACAGCATGAATGAATGCTGCTCCAAGCATGCACTTGTTTCGATAGACTCGATTCCAATTGCAAGTGGTCAGCAGATGTGAATCATTGGATTCATTGCCCATCTTGATGTATTCTATTTACAGTATGCAATCTTCTGGCACTTTCTAGATCTTTCAATTCCCAAGGACAGGCGTTACTGGTATACTTATGATTTTCTTATGTTAGCTGGTTGATGTGTAAAGCATGTTATGCCAAGTAAATGCTTACAAGCAAAAACTTTATTCTTTACACGTGTATGAAGGATATTGATACAGGCATAAGAAATCTGTGAGAACTTAACTTGATTCTATTTCTTGTCCTTTTTTGTAACTTTAGAGTCAGTTCTTGTTAAATATTCATACAAGCCAGACGAACTTAGGCTGTAGCACATGGCAACATCATGGTAATGAGTCTCATGCTTTAGATAATACATTTCCTTAGTGAACTATTATGCCTTCCTAATACCTAATGCATTGTTTTTCATGATGAAAAGTATTTTATTTAATAATTTTTATTTGACAAAGTAGAGATTTTTTTTATATTTTTCATATGTATTGTTACACTCACGAATAAGAAACAAAGCCTTTGTAACTGAGTTCAAATATTCAAACCAATTTATTTGTATCCATTTGGAACTTCTGTCCAATCAGAACTCATTCCACAAAAGTCATGTCCATATGATTAGTTTTCTAATCTCTAATAATCAATTAGCCATGTCTTCTGCCATTTATAACATGAATGAACTTGTTGCCTGACAGTTCATCATTGACATTCACCTGTAGTGGTACAGTTTAAAAAATATCGCCCAGTAAAATGTTGGCAATGCTGTCTTGAGAATGTAACCTCTACATGACTACGAGTCTTAATCAAATGTATAATTCACACTGTAGTTTCAATATTGTTTCAGTGTTACAGTGCCTTCTGATTAAGGCCTAACTTCAGACCAAGCAGCCATTCTACCCAAATCAGCTAGGCAATGCATGAGTATGTGATAGTTAGTCATGCCATATTTAACTTATTCGATTTGCTTGCAGGTTTTGCAAAAGGCTTTAGAGGTGTGGGACCTACAAGTCATTCCCCTAGACTGCCCAGTTGCCGAGCCAGCTCAGATAGACCCAGAGCTCGAAAATGCATTCATCTGTCACTTGCAGGACCATTGGTTCTGTATCAGGAAAGTGAACGGGGAGTGGTACAACTTCGACAGCCTCTACGCAGCTCCACAGCACCTCTCAAAGTTCTATCTGTCTGCTTATCTTGATTCCTTGAAAGGTTTTGGCTGGAGCATCTTCCTTGTACGTGGGAACTTCCCCAGAGAGTGCCCCATGTCCTCCTCAGAAGCCTCCAATGGTTATGGGCAGTGGCTATTGCCTGAAGATGCTGAGAGGATAACAAAGTCCTGCAACTCAACACAGGTTCCTCCTCAGCAAACCAACACTACACAACAGTCTTCTGATCCGCTTCTCTCAGTTGTGGAATCGGAACTGCTCTTGGACATGGAGGATGAGGACTTGAAGGCTGCAATAGCTGCTAGTCTGATGGATTCAACCCCGGCTGTGCCCAGCGCTCAAGTTAGCGCCCCTCAGAATGAAAACCAAGGGGGTGATGACAAGGTAGCCTGAAAAGGCCGGAGGGAGCGTTCTTACCTTTGTTTACTGATCTTGAGGGACAAATTGTCTTCTTGGCATCAAGGTCCAGTTATATTGTGCAGGATACACCACACCATCTTTCATACATTGTGGAGAGTCTTTGTTAAACAATTGTATAAACTCGTTTTTCTTTCTGGGAAATAACCTTTCAGCTTTGCTGTTGGATGATTGACAATTTTAAGGTTTTTTCTCTTCTTCTTGTGGCCGTTAGCTCATATCCCTCAGTTTTTTTTTCTTGCTGAGTTTGTGTTTATGTAGTCCCTGCATCGAAAAGATTTGAAACAGGTTCTGCATGTTTTCTTACAAGATTTTCAAGCAAAATATATCTAAATTGAAGAGGAAAGTCAGATAATTGAAGAGATCAAACTATCTGATAAAACAACAAATAAATAATAAGTCGGTGGGTTCAGTTTGGTCGGTTATTGACGCAGACACAACTTGATGTTGAAGTCAAAAACCATTGGCTCAAGAACACAAGCATGACCTTGTAATAACATCTGATTCGCAAACCATTAACTGTAAATATTGACAATTACAATTTATACAAATGGAAAAAAAAGGGAATTATCTCGCGGTAACAATTATTTGGAAAAAAAATGTTATTTTTAGCATTTCTCTTACTGTTTATTTTTTCAAGACAAAATAAAAAGTCGATCCCTGATCCAAATAAGGACGCTTTTAGGCTGTAAGGTGACACCACCAACCACACCTTTATTCATGCCTCCTCCTGAGAAATGTATTATAAAGGCTACCAGAAACTATTTTGCCCCTCCTTTTTTCAGTTTATCTCAGTGAAACCCACATCAGGTTTTTGAGGTGCAAGTCTGAATTATCCGAAATGGGTTCATCAGATCGGTTGTTTAACAGGCAGAGAACTGTCCATGAGATCCTCGGAGCTGGTCTTGGTAAGTTCAATTTTTCAGTTTCGATCAAAAGATGAGATTTTTTTCTGTTTATGTTTATTTGCTTTTACAGAGTTGGGATTTGATTGGGAAACCCATGTTCTTAATTGCGTTGGGTTTGTTGATTTTGGCATTTAACATGGCTGGTTTTGTTATTTTAAGAATTGAGCTGTTCTTATTGATTTTGGTACCAATTGGGTTCTGGGTTTTGAGGGCTTTAATGGAATTATTGTGTTTGCTCTAGACAGTTGCAGATGTGGAATTTGGATCGGGAAACCATATTCTTAATTGCATTATTGGATCGGCTGATTTTGGCATTTAAAATGGTTGATTGTGTTATGTGGAGCTGATCCTTCCATGAACTGAGTTGAATTGTTGATTTTAATACCAATTATTTTCTGGGAACGTTATGTTTGTTCTAAACAGTTGCAGATGTTCTTAATGCATTGGGTTTGTTGATTTCGGCATTCAACATAATTGATTGTGTTATTTGTAGCTTACCCTTTGAAGAACTGAATTGTAGTTAGTGATTTTGGTATCAATTAGGTTATGGGTTTAAAGAGTTTTTCTGTAATTGTTGTGAGCAGTTGCTGATGTGATGCTATGGAGGCGAAAGAATCTGACAGTGGGTATATTGTTAGTAACTTTGGCTGTTTGGGTGGTGTTTGAGAGATCTGGCTACACTCTATTGTCTCTTGCCTCTAGTGTTCTTCTACTCCTTGCTACCATTCTCTTCCTCTGGGCCAAATCTGCATCAATTCTGAACCGGTAATCTTACAGCTGATCCCACTTAATGTATCTTTGAATTTGTAGAAAATGTCTGAGATTTATAGTTAAGTCCTTGTTGAATGAGTGAAGATTAATAATCATAGTCTTAGCCCCTAATGATTATGATTTGCAACTCACGAGTTTTTCATTTTCTCCATGATGAACAGACCAGCTCCACCAATACCCGAGCTGCATCTTTCAGAAGAGCTAGTCAACGAGGTGGCAGATATTGTTCGTGCTCAAACAAATGCTTTCCTCTCAGTCTTCCATGACATTGCCCTTGCTAAGAACTCAGAGATGTTCTTCAGAGCAGCTTCATACCTGTTGCTGATTGCTGTTGTCGGTAGCTTCACCGATCTTCTTACTTTATGCTACACCAGTAAGCTTCCATTCACCTAAAACTACCAATACCGTATCTACCTCCAGTATTAGAAATAACTTCCGATTTCATATTTTCTAGGCCTTGTCATCGTTCTCACAGTTCCAGCCCTTTATGAGAGATTTGAAGATCACATTGATGGATATGTCATCACCGGGTGTAGGGAAGTCCAAGAGTGGTATGGGAAACTAAACGAGGTTGCCTATGGAAGATGGATATTGGAGAAGAAAAAACTTAGCTAGGCTTTTCTCCTTCTTGGACAAGATGAAGAGCAATGCTACTAAAAGTTGGTGTCATGGCATTTTTTGTGTTCCCCTTTTTGTTTTTGTTTTTTACATTTATTTACAGGGCTAGAATGTACAGGTTTTGACTGTGAAATTGTTGTGGTCTGGGTATGGTGTATTGTTGTGTGTGAGAATATTTATACCAGTTAAGGCCTTAAATACACAAACAAAGTTGCAAAATGCAGGTCATGGCATGAATATTGGGTTGTTTACACTTTCAGATCAAGAGGCAAAGCCCAGCAGGAGTTAAAGATAAATAAATAAATGAGAGTCCGACACCCAAGTTCAAGTGCTTGAGCACAAGCTTTTATGTCTAAAATTTGGCTAGTAGGGTTACCATTCATATAAGAAACTATACAAGTTCAGCTGTGTACATAAGAAGTCAACTGTGAATCACTGCTCTCATTAATTGATTAAACAAGATACCATTACAGAAAAAGTTCCAAAAGCAAAATACATAATCCAGAAGCTAGTCCTGACTATTTCCAAAGCTACCGTGGTTCTCATGTTGCCACCCATAGCCCTGTGGAGCATCAGAACCCATATCACCAGAATAGAACTGACCTCTTTGAGCTTGGGATGGTGGGGGAGGTGGGAGCTGCATTGGCTGTGGTGCCAAAACACCCTTTCCATCACGAGGGGGATCCACGCCATCCATTGCCTTGTTCCCCATTGGAGGGAGAGGGTTCAGAGGCATAGCTCCTGAGTTTCGTCCATAATCACCACCTTGATAAAACCCTACTTTTCCATGAGAATCTGGATTAGCAAACCGGTCTGGGGTTCCCATACCTCCAGGCGGGGCTTCAAAGGGAATGCCGGCTGGGCCAGTGTTCCATGGTTGAGGATAAGGGGAGGGATAGTTCACAGCTGTTGCAGGCCCAGGTGGGAAACCCAAAACCGACCCCTGCTCGGATCCCATCTCTGGTGCTGAATCCTGCCGGGTCATCTCATAGGGCCCACCATAGAACGGTTGGGCACCTTCAGTTTGGAAAGGGGGAAACCCAAATGGAGGGACGGGCATGGCAAAATTGGGCTGTTGGATCGAATGCATAGGTGGATACTCAGGAAATGGATTATCCGGTTGCTTATCAGAAAACTGCCCCGATTCTTGTTGTGGAGTGCCTTGTACATCGAAGCTCTGTTGTTGGAACCGGTTGTGGGGATCTGATGGGAGAATGCCATACATTTGGGATGGCATGGGCTGCTGCATGATGGGCCTTGGGCCCAGTTGCTCTCTGTTCTGTAGACGGCGAGTCTTGTCTTCACGATCATAGAGCTGAGAATTTGCACCGGGGGAGAGGACTGGCCTTGGTGGAGCTCGGGCAGTGGAATCAGAAACTGTGGGCTGTGTAATACTCTGAGCCTCTGATTCATTTCCATCTTCTTTCTCTGCATTGGGCTGAAGAAGGTCAGCATGGCTCTCATGGATGTGCGATTCGAATTCAGATCTTTTGAGGAAGGATTTAAGGCAGTGAGGAGCAGCACAGATGAATATCCCCTCCATGATTTTAATCGTCTGAATCTTCTGAATACGCTCATCACACCTACATAACATGAAAAAAAATGAAATGAATTAAACACCTCTTGATGTATTTCAGTACAGATGATCAATTAAATAACATGAAGTATTTACATGAGATAATACATTCCCAACAATGTATCCGATGAGGAGGCTAAGGATAAGTAAGCCATTAAACACTAATGTAGCACTTAATACAAAATGGGAAGAAAAACGACAGATATCTTCATATCTTGTTGATGCAATAATACAACACAAAACAGGTTCAATAATTGGGCAATATGGATATTCATAGCCCCTCAAAGCATATAGATCTTACAGGTAGCAGGTTGAATCGCTCCTTGCACAATCGAGACAGAAGGCGTGCTCACAAGGGCTCTGCAAGAACAAGGACACACTATATTATGAAGAACTCAGATCAAACTATTAAAAACGGTAAACATGCATATAGCAAGCTGATTAGAAAACATGGTTCAAATGAATAAATGTCATTCATTCTCTACTAAAGCTCCTTCTACAAAACAAAGGGAAATAACAAGCTTCAAAATCGGCAAACACAATAAACCACACACTACATTAACCCAATATTCTGAGCGAAGCAAGTTATTATAAGCAAAAGCTTTGGTACAGCTAGGGGCCAAATGGTAAAGAACCCTTCTACCTAAGGGAGGTCTTGCTTTATAACCTTGGTACATTCAAAATTGTTTTATTTATTTATTTATTTAAAAGGTCAAGTGACAAAGACCTTTCTTCTACATAAGCAAGGTCCTAAGTTCAAACCTCAACCCACCGAATTGCTGATACAAAAAGATATAAGCAGGTACTCCATAAGACTAGATGCACACTTCACCTAAAACTTCCTCATTACTGAGAAAACTCATGGATAAAAGACATGAGGTTCATATGGAGTAACAGGCAGGGTTAAGTGGGTACCAGGCGTCCATAGATAGCGATTGGGAAATCACAGCGAACGCAAAAATGGACTCGCTCTCCAAGTTGTCGACGTGATCTGCGACCAACACTCTTGACCAAGGAAGCGGCAGTTGCTCCACCAATGCCCTTGGCCACAGGAAGATCAGCAAGGACAAGGTGATCGGGGCAGGCAACTGTCACGTTCTCTGCTAGAGAGGGCTTGGCCCCACCACCACCTTCTGAGGATGGACCCTTGATAAGCCGAATCTGAAGCATCTTTCTCACCCTTTTGGTTCCTTACTATTCAATGTACTTCACTCGAGCCCCCGTACCAACCTGATAAGGTAAACGGTTTAACTTCTCCAGATTCAATATAAGGTTACATTAGTTCATTGCATTTCCAGTGAGAGGAACACTGTACACCTTAATGACATAAATATACACAGAAAATAAAATAGAAACATTCACACCTCATAAAACCTAGTGTAGCTGCATTTATCTTACACAGACAATCAATTTCAAATAAGTTATAGAGGCAGCAATGCTTCAGAAGTTATAATGAATACATATTCAGTGATTCCAAAACAGAAAAAGGGAGATATACCCAGAAACAAAACCCCAGATAAGATCAAATACCCGTCAAATTCTCTCTAGATAACATGAAATTAGATTTTTTTTTAATGGGAACTGAAAGAACCCAGAAAGTGAAATTTGCTACCCATCATAGTCTAAACAAGGACATCCAGATTTAGACCTCCTTTACACAGAAATCAGATCAGAGCACCATTCCCAAGCAAACCCTAAAAACCAATCGGGAATTTCAATTTAATACGAAAAAAAGAATACTTTAGTTTTAGAAAATAAAATACAGATATGAATTGTTGAAGCAGAGACTAACCGGTTAGATGCAGAAGAGTTTCGTCGGCGGATTCGTTCACGACACTGCTTCAATCGTCACTCTCCTCTGTTGTTCTCGCCAAGTACGAACGCGGAGCAGAAAGGGGAGAAAAATAAAACTACTGCAACTTATATTTATACGTCTCATAGAACGACGTCGTATACTCTTGCGCTTTCTTATTTCTTAAAAATCCGATTTTGTGATGCTGGGCCTGATAGGCCCAACTCAACAAGAGATAGAGGTCACGTACTCGTGCGCTTCCACATTTCTATCTTTTGTATTTAATAAATAAAATAAAAAAACTTATTTTATGATCATTGGAGGGAGAAGAAATCAAATAAATTCTCGCCTTTAACCTACAAAATGTGAGAACTCATCCAAACCATCTATTTTATAAATGAGTGGATGAGATATAATTAAGTTGTTGTTTTTTTTATCAACAAAAGAAACGGATTTTGTTCAACCAATCAATACACTCATCGGGAGAATTACAATCGAAAGGACGAAGAGAAAAAGAACATAAGAAAGAAAGGGCCCAGAAGGGTAACAATTACAAGATATTCTGAAACATTTTGATGGTGTCCTTATTGCCGCAAGAGGAGGTGAAGCCCATCGATTTGCAAAGGGCCCAGGCACGTTTTGCCTCTGACTTCTTTCGAAGCGAGCGGGAGGGACTAACGTCTTTGAGGGCCCGAATGAGCTTATGTCGACTGATCCTGATCCTTTTGATCTTCCGATTGGGGCGGGGTAGGATTGGAGCTGGGGAGACCGAAGGGGAGACGATGACGGCAATGAAGGTCGAGAAATTATGAGACTCGGGACGAGGGACCGAAGACTTTGGAGCTGTCGGGCGGGAGCTGGCCTTGGGGTCTGCAACAGGGCCTTGGGCCGAAGAGGCCAGGATCAAAGATGAGGGAAAAAGGTCCATGACAGCAGGCTGGCCCAGCTCATTAAAAAGCGGGCCTATAGTCTTCGGCCCACAAGCCAGCGACGAGATCGAGGAGCGGCGAATTACATCGCTTGCGGAGACTCGAGAAGGAACAGAACTATAATATTATCTTTTTTTTTTACCAATTCACTAATTTAATCACTCTCGTTTTGCATCATTAATTTGAGTTCTCTCTCGCGTCTCGAGAGCAAACCCTAGCCCTAGCCTCTACGACTATGGTGCTCCTTAGCCTTGTCTTTGTCGTTGACACGATCGCTGACATCGCTGCTGCAACCACTGTCGACCTTGTCTTTCCTCGATCTCCTCCAATGCAGCTTTCTCCCTCGATGGCTCCGCTTCCTTCTCTTGATGCAAACCTGCCTTTAAAGGCCCGTCGTAGGAGGAAGTCGAAGCAAACCCTAGCCGGCCTTCCCTCTGCGCCTCCATCTCA
>JAYMTN010002570.1:0-10927 GCA_036897425.1 Erodium trifolium | reverse complement strand
CCGGTGCGTTTTCCTTTTGTTGGTGGTTGTTTTTAGCGGTTTCGGTTTTATTTGCCCACCCCTACATTTTGGTATTCTAAAAGGGAGCAAATAAAATGAAATTTGTGTATAAATAGACACGTTGGTTTGGGAACTGTCATAACACTATCTATACAAGAACATTATACACAAAATCTGTAGTATAGTAATTTCAAAATGTGGAAGCTCAAGGTTTCAGAAGGCGACCCCAACGACCCGTGGCTGAAAACCGTGAACAGCCATATCGGCCGGCAGTTCTGGGAATTCGACCCGGATCTGGGCACCCAGGAAGACCGAGATCAAGTGGAAAATATCCGCAACGAGTTCACAAGGAACCGGGACCGAGTCAAGCATAGTTCTGATCTCCTAATGAGACTTCAGGTAATTAAACGACAACAATAATATGAGTAAATAAATTTAGTTATAATTAATGTTGCGTTGTAGTTTTCAAAGGAGAAAGCATTTCAGAAGGATGTGAAAGGTGAAGAAGAAGAGGTGAAGGTGAGACTGAGGAGAGCATTGAGATACTATTCAACTCTGCAGACTCAAGATGGGTTTTGGCCTGCTGACTATGGTGGTCCTCTCTTTCTTCTTCCTCCTTTGGTATATTGCTCTATCTCAATCTTGTCATATTCTTCCACTTTTACCCTTTCTCCTATATATATATATATATATATAATCTCTTCCTTCTTTTAAGAAAAATTTAATATCTAAGATGAGTGTTAGAATTTTGATCACTTCGGATGCCAAAGTTCGACCTGAAAATTTGTGAATCCTTTCTCCAATTGATTAGCGAAACCTTCTTTTTGACCCAAATCGAATCTTTTGGTTATTATAAAAAATAATAATCAAACCAAACAGCAGAGCCCTTTCTTTCCCGCACCAATATTATTAGTGAGATCGATCCTCTAGGAAGTACAAATTGTAGTAGGTTATTAGCCGGGGATTGCAATGGACATATAGCAAAATTATGTATTGAATCCATAGGTTTATCTTATAACACATATCGTTATGGTCCGACTCTGATATTATATTAGAGAATTAATTCATCGAAAAACTCAAACTGATATAAATTTATACGAGACATTTTAGAAGCCGTATTGCTAAATATGTTTTTCTCAACATCCATTGTAATTTGTACTCTTTAATAAAATGCTCTCTTCGTCTTTGTTTTTTAGAATAAAATGATCTCTTAATTTGTGTTAACAAAAGTCAAGGATTTAAATTATAGCATTTAATTATGATAAGTGGACTACGTTTAGTACGAATACATTGTTTTCAACTCATTTCTAGGTTGTTCTTTGTACGAGACAGTATATTGAATGGGAGCAATATATAATATCCGTAGTAATTAATAATCTGTCCTAAATTAGCTTCGTACATCCGTCCCTACTCACTTGAATTCCTTACGTTGGTTGGACATCTGTTTGTTTTTCAATTTATGAACTTATAATAAAATATATATATTTGTACGGTCCCAAAGAAATAAAAACAATGTAAGGATAATTGAGTAGCATTAATTAATAGATAATGAGACATTTTAAGTAGACATGTGGTTATTTATGGGTGTGCAAGACTTATTGTTTTTACCATATATAATGTATATCTTGAGTTTGAATATAATTGGATTTTCAGAAATCAATTCATAATTGTATGTACGTACAGGTGATAGGATTGTATGTGACCGGAAGTCTGAATGCAATACTCTCGGTTCATCATCGACGGGAGATGTGCCGATATCTCTTCAACCATCAGGTATATACATATTTAATATTTATACACTACATATATATATATATAGGTCTAATTAAGCTGAATATATACGAAATGCAGAATAAAGATGGAGGTTGGGGATTACACATAGAAGGGTGCAGCACAATGTTCTGCACAGCTCTCTCCTACGTGGCCCTCCGATTGCTCAGTCAAGAACTTGACGGTGACGCCATGACTAGAGCTAGAAACTGGATTCTCCACCACAAGGGTGTCACCTACATTCCTTCTTGGGGAAAGATGTGGCTTTCAGTTAAGACTTAAGACCCACCCATTACTCGAATTTAATTCAAATATATCCTCTTTTTAATGAATATTATTGTAACGTTCTAGTATGTAATTAATATATGGTTCGTAGGTACTCGGAGTTTACGAGTGGAGCGGTAACAATCCTCTGCCCCCAGAGTTATGGCTTCTTCCCTATTTTCTTCCCATACATCCTGGTATATATATATATATATTCCCATTCACGAGTCCCGAATATATATATATATATATATACATACATACGTGAGTGTGAGTGTGAGTGTGAGTGTGATTGGTATGAATATAATATTACTATTATTGTTTGTACGTAGGACGAATGTGGTGTCACACTCGGATGGTGTACCTGCCGATGTCATATTTGTATGGAAGGAGGTTCGTAGGTCCCATAACCGGCATCGTTTTGTCGCTTAGAAGAGAGCTCTATACCGCTCCCTATCATCAAATCGACTGGGAAGCTGCCAGAAGTTTATGCGCCCCTGTTAGTATAAACAATCTTTAACTTTAAATGAAGATGAGTTGGATTAATTTGAATTATTAATTGATTGATATATCTCACTAGTCGTCTCTCGGGTTTCTGATCTGTTTTGATGTATGTTGTATGGTTTCTAAGATTTCTTAGTTTCTAATGAATCTTTCCTTTTCAACAAAAAAGGAAGACTTGTACTATCCGCACCCGAAGATACAGGATGTACTATGGAGTTGCCTTTACAAATTGGGAGAGCCACTCCTGAGGAGATGGCCTCTTTCTAAGCTAAGACACAAATCTCTATCTGTGGTGATGGACCACATCCACTACGAAGATCGTAATACTCGCTACCTTTGCATCGGACCCGTCAATAAGGTACTGAACATGATCTGTTGTTGGGTCGAGGATCCCAATTCAGAGGCATTCAAGTGTCACCTTTCAAGGGTTAAAGACTATCTCTGGCTCGCTGAAGATGGGATGAAAATGCAGGTATTAATTACTATCAATCACCTTAATCCATCGAGCCTAACTAACATTATTAGCATATGTAATTGTTAGGGTTACAATGGGTCACAGGGTTGGGATGTCTCTTTTGCTATCCAAGCAATCCTCTCCACCAACCTTGCTGATGAATATGGCCCAATGCTCAAAAAAGCACACAATTTCATCAACAACATACAGGTAGGTAACTGATAATTAGGTTAATTGTTGAGCGTGATTCAGTGTGTAGTTTGATTTATATTTTAATTAAATTTAATCATTTCCAATTAACATTAATTAGTTGGAATTCTGTATATATAGGTACGAGCAGACAGCCCTGGCAATCTAAGCTACTGGTACCGACACGCTTCCAAAGGTGGATGGCCTTTCTCTACCCCTGACAACGGCTGGATTGTATCAGACTGTACAGCTGAAGGCTTGAAGGTATCAATAATCTACATATTCCTTGTGACCCAAGTTACCCCCAATCTCTTTCTCTTATTGTGCAAGTAATGTGTTCATGTTTCATATGCTTGCAGGCAGCAATAAAGTTATCAACAATGTCAACTGATATAGTAGGAGAAGCAATAGCATCGGATCGGTTATTTGATGCTGTTAACCTGATCTTGTCCTTACAGGTAAATTATAAGGGTTCCCAACTCAACTTTGATTAACATGTTTCTAACGAACGAATATTCATATATTACAGAACAGCAATGGAGGGTATGCATCATATGAAACCACAAGATCCTATGCATGGCTTGAGGTGAAAATTACTTTGTCAGAAGAAGCGCTATTCGGATTATTATTACTTACTAATACAATCAGCTTAATCTCGATGATCAGATGATCAATCCAGCAGAGACATTCGGGGACATTGTTATCGATTATCAGTAAGATCATCAAACTCTAATTATGATAACACAAAAAATTGACTACATTAATGGTATTGATGATTCAAGTGAGTGTTGGTACAGATATGTAGAGTGCACGTCATCAGCAATTCAAGGTCTCAAGGCATTCATGAAAGCATATCCATTGCACAGAACAAAAGAAATCAAAGCTTGCATTGCAAAGGCCCTGAGCTTCATTGAGAGCATACAATTACCTGATGGATCATGGTCGGTTCCTTAACATTGTACGTACCATGAATTCAGATTGAAGCAACGTTTGGTGAGTGACACATTTCTGTTCTGTTTTTTCGTTTGGTACAAGGTACGGATCTTGGGGAGTTTGTTTCACCTACGGGACATGGTTTGGAATAACGGGACTGGTGGCTGGGGGAAAGACCTATGAGAATAGCGAAAGCATTCGAAGAGCCTGCAGTTTCTTGCTGTCCAAGCAACTCGAATCGGGAGGATGGGGAGAGAGCTACCTTTCGTGCCAAAACAAGGTGTACACAAATCTGGAAGGGAACAAGTCACATATAGTCAACACAGGATGGGCTATGCTGGCTCTTATGGAAGCCGGGCAGGTACCATAAATGAAAAGAATATCCCTAATTGATCATCATTAATCAACCTCTCTTGCTACTTACTAACTAGTTACCATTTTCGGGATTTAAGGGTCGAAGAGATCCAATCCCATTGCATCGAGCAGCCAAAGTTCTGATGAGTTCACAGATGGAGAATGGAGATTTTCCACAGCAGGTGATCCTTACTTGATCAACTAGTTTTGAGACCTCTATCGATATGTTTCACTACTCATCCGATACACATTTTGACATTATACTAAGATTCGATGGTCTTTTTGTACAGGAAATAATGGGAGTGTTCAACAGAAATTGTATGATAAGTTATTCAGGCTACAGAAACATATTTCCCATATGGGCTCTTGGAGAATACTACAGCCACTGTTGCTATCATCATCCACAGTGATATAAGTTTGTAACACGAAATATGCCATTTTGGTTTCGAGTATGGCAGCTTCATCGCTTACTGTAACATGAAAATAAACTTATCCAACTCAATGCCAAGCCATAAACTCCGTAAAATTAAAAATCACTTTCATATGGAATCAGAAAAAAGATTTCAACATTCTACAGAGCTCATATCAAGTTCGATATTTCATGTCAGAAGAAACAAATATATGTTTAATTCCACTGCTAACAATGTTTAATCTTCAGAGGATGATGACATAACTATAAAGATATTTCCTTTGTAGCCATGATGTGGAGACCATGGGATGAACAAGACTAGCTCCCGCTCCACTACTAAGAGTCGTCCATAGGTTCGCTGCTATTACAAGATTGGGAAGTTTTACAAACAGAATCTTCAAGAGCCTCCAGAAATGACAAAACAGTGAACTTGTCTGCATGGGGAAACACGAAATCCTCAAATATGTCCCATTTGCTTTTTAAGAAAGATAAAAGAATTTAATATTCCCTTGCATTTCACGTCTCATGATCTTTATGTGCTACCCCATTATTATCGGTAGTTCATACGTATATCTGACTTCCTAAATAAGAAATTGTACACCTATTTTTGGCCAGGGAGTAATTAACTAACATCGTAAAACCTGCCTAAGTAGTAATTTCACATATCCCAAATCAAACTAGAAGACCTGTCTCAGAACTTCATTTGAAACAAGCAGCAACTCAGAAGATGGGGATTTACCTTTTATACCAATCCCTCCATGTACTTTTGTGGTAAGGGATTCTATAACTAACTTATCTTAAGGATATTATTGGTAATTAACTTATCGGAATGGACTCTAGTTTTGGGACTTTTTTTACTATAGAAAGTAGACATTCATTTTGGGACTGACCGGGGAGTACAAGATACAAAATCATAACAACTAAAATGCATACAGAGTAATAGTGAAAGAGCAAACTGGAGAATTTTGAATTATAAGGACGAACTCCTTACATTTACTGGGGTCAACTCCAAACTGAGTCAAATCTATCTGTCCAGTTCGAAGTACCTACAGGCAACAAATTTGCCAAAGTCACAATAAAGTAGTAGCATGAAAAGATTAAAAAAAAGTTAATTGTCAAAAACTACCCTTAAGAATCTATCTGTTCAGTTACGTCTTTCTAACGAAAGTCGGTGGACAAAACTTTAGTGTAACCTAAAAGCGTGGACAAAACCTTAGGTAGTTTTCGTTTGTGGACAATACTTTAGGGTAGTTTTTGACAATTAACCCAAAAAAAAACTATAAATATGGAGCGAAGGTTTCCTTACATAAGTAAATGAGTCAACTTGTTGGCGAAAAGGTGGGCTTTGCAACAACTCCAGTATATCCTCTGGAGTCCATGCGCCCTGCAATCTCACAATCATCTTATTACTGCAACAACCATATAAATAAAGGAAGTAGGAAATCACAGGCACAAAACTACTGCATACCTCAGGTAAGTATGAAGCCAAGCGTTCTTCCCAAGGCAATGTTTCAATCAATGGCATTATTAGATCAGGCCTCAAAATATCACCCAATCCCAAACCTGGTGCAACAGTCATTAAAAGTAGTGTCACCCTGACAGAACAATAATGAATATGGAAATAACATGAATACCCAATTATGCCAAGCACTTATTGAGCCAACATATCTTTCACAGCTCTGGCTGAGATGTCCAAGTAACTTTTACATAGCCAACTAAAATCTAGCATATAAGTCAAGAGGGCCCCTACTTGAGTTCAAGCCCCTTGACCCATCCCCCTCAACATGACACAATGGCTAATGGGCTCTTATGGAATAATTCTAAGGAGTTGTTGTAGCTTGTAAAAATAAGGGATAGTTGCAAAAAAGTACCTTGAGGTATTCAATTTTTGCAAGTTGTGCCCTCTTATTAGATACTTGCATAAGTGTGCCCTGAACATCTCTTTGTGGCACTTTATGTATAAAAAAAAATCAAAATGAAGATTTTACCATTAATTTTTTTAATTTAAAAAAAATAAGTGAACAATCAAGAATTTTTATCTTCTAATAATTTTCTTCTTCATTGGGCGTACAAAGAGGAAGAAACTTAAGAGTGGTGGAAATTCTTGATTTTTTTGTTTTTACTTTTATTATATTATTTTTAAAGGGTGAATTTGTCCTTTTGAAACAAATTTACACAAAGTGCAACAAAAAGGCAAGTTCAGGGCACTTTTTTTGCAAATATCAAAGAAGAAGGCTATAACTTGCAAAAGGTGAATATCTCCAGGTACATTTTTGCAATTATCCCTAAAAACAATTTGAAAATGACTATTTGTTATTTTGAAGGATATATTCTTGTACACACTAAATGAAAAAAGAACTAAGCACATAAAAAAATTCATAAGTAGGTAAATATGATGCTCTCCAACCATACACATCCCCAAGAGCCTTTTTTAACAGAAACACAGATCACTGTCAGTTGCCAGCTATCTTTACAGGCACGGACGGATACTACAAATAAAACGTATACAACAACAGATCGAGTTATCACCTGCATCAGGGTCCATAGCACTATCTGCAAAATTTATCACATAGAAATGCGTAAGAGTTCAGAGAAACTAAAAAAAAGAACCACACAATGAGTAGGGGATTAAATTCCATATGGAGATTTGACCTGCAGGTCCAATACTACTCAAAATTCTTTGCAGGTCTGCAAGTTTCACTGGACCAGATGAAGAACTCACATCACTTGTTACTTCAGCACCAAAATTAGGGCCAACCAAGTTGCCAGCTCTGGAAAATACAAATAAATAAATAACACATGAGACTAATTTCCAGCAAACACTCACAGCATTGATAGAAAACTGAATTCAAATATCAACAGATTCGCATTAGAGATAGGATCATAAAATGGGTGCTAAAGACATTATACTGACAAGCAAAAACCTACATAACCCTGAAGTTGCAGTTAACACAATGAAAGTATATTAATGAACTTTCGGAGGGTAAGATTACAGGTATAAGCAAGGATTAATAACTTGATCATTCCTCCGTTTACTGTGCTTCGCATGGCAAGACCAACCCAATGACTAAATACAAAACTAAGAATGATGGCTATAAAAGAGGAGATGAAGAACATCATATCCATAAGTTCCTCACCAGTTCTCTATTGTAATAGAGCTAAGACCCTGATATAGGAAATTAACAGTCCTTACAGGGAAGAACAGACCCTACAAAGACACCCACTGTATTCCCACAATACTTTAATAACACCAATCCTCGTTAACTTCCAGAATGAAACGCAACATAGGTTGTTTTCCAATCTCGGTGGTATGAGACTAAGAGTAGCTTAGGCCATCCAGATAGATGTGTATGCCCATACTAACTTGGTTTTCAAAAAGATCATTCAATAATACCATATGCTCTCAACAGAACATAAATTATACAAAACAAATATCAGAAATACAAAGTGTAGGGTAACAATTACTTATTAACAAATGACACTGGTGTTATTTATTAATAATAGTAACAAATAGCTATATACTATCTAAAATGAGCAAACAAATCATATTTAAAATGTTGGGAATATTGAAATGGAAATATCTAACTTTCACTTCTTTTGAGATATGCAACCATATATAAACTTATCAAAAGGTCAAGTTAGCCGTGCAAGAGAGATTGTCATCATGAACTCACAAACAAACTCAACCATCAAATGAATTTGCAAAGACAATTAACAAGATATTTGTTATTCTTTAAATCTCAAATTTGTCCTCTTATTCTTAGGTTAACATTACCTTGACGAGATATCATCTTCTGCCATGTCTTCAGAAACATCCAGAGGAACAGATGCATCAGGTTCTTCTTCACCAAGAAACTCTACAAATAAAAATCACAGCATTGAATTTCTCGTTAAACAACTCAGCAGTAAGTGCTTAACTGCTTATTAGCTTTAAACGTTGAATTTTAGATGGTCCAACACTATGTCATTTTTATAAATTTCCGGAGTCAAGTGACTAATGAAATTATTCATAAAAGTGGTAGAGTTCTTTGTCAGATTGGGGTTTTACATGTCTTCTCCATCATTCAGTCACACATAGATCAGTACTCATGCTTCATGACAAACTGTAGTTGAAAGGGATACAGAAGATTAAGTAATAGCTGAAACGAAGATGCCAATAATTCAAAAGGACAAAATTTCCACCTTAAAATGATATAGATCAAATGCTGTAATCATTATAAATACAGTCCAATTTACAGAGGAAAAGATATATAAATAGTAAAAGCATCATACTACTAGTACATGCATTCTTGAAACCTCTAATAACTGAACATCAGAATTATAAAATATAAGAATAATAATAAAAAAGCTTAGCCGCATGCAGGTGTTCAATCACTTAAAAAACTAAAAGTTCAAATAGGAAATAATGAAGAGGGCATGAGAGACAAGTATTTTCTAGTGAAAAGAAAAGTCACAGGAAAACACGAACAGAAGGGGCAGAATAGCCAGTGAGAAGACATGATAGCTTATCCTGTGTGACGAATCATATGGCTTACAAGCAGTAAAATAGGTTTACAAGGGAGGGTAAATGTACAAAACCAAAAAAAAAAAAGGCTCAATGTTGAGTTATATAATAGTTGACAGAGAACCTAATTGCAGAAAAAAAATACCTATCGGTCTATTAATGTGGTAGTTGACAGAGCTACACAGCTCAGAGTCACCATCAGCTTTGGGCTCCTGGAAGAAATTAGGAAATTCTTGTCAGAATTCTACACCTAAAGACTGTGTGTGTGCATGTGTGTGAGAGAAAACATTATCAATAAAATAACCTGCATCCAAAAGAATAACTTTCTATCATCTGTATTGAACTTTAGAATGTAAACCCTTCCAGATGCTTGATTGACCTGAGCAAACCAAGAACAGCTTTGATGAATTTCAATTATCAATTATTAGACCATAAGTTTCCTGAAAAAATGCTACAAACTCAAACAAAGTGAAGATACCTTTTCAAAAACTGCCTCATCAGGAAATATAATTTGATCCTGTAATTCCATCTGTTAAGGAAAACTGAAAAGTTCTAGCAACAAATGGTGAAGCAATGGCATACAAAAAAGTTATATGGTATACCTATAGGTCTTCCACATCAGTTGGTAATTGACATGTCAACAAAGAGAAAAACAAAATGCTCATATTCCCCAAAAGACAACGCTTAAGAGACATCAACCAATCACCAGCACTTGGAGAAGTATAAGTTCAAAACACTCAACTCAAATTAAAACAGAAGCACGAGAATTAGGATACATCTTCAACAGCATTTAGAGTTCTATCCAACCACTGAAAGTGGACCAGTCCTTCCTCACCCTGACAAAGAAATTATTATAAATTTCATGTTTGAAGGATGAAAAAAAAAACTAAAAGCAAGGAGTCAAATACGTAAACAAAGAACACATTCACCGTACCCTTGCTACACGAACCAATCCTTTTCTTGTATCAGGGACAACCTTTTTACCTTCCATAATCATTTTACCAGCACGGAACTCCAACATAATTTCCTGCCAAAAGATGATTAGAAGATAACTCTGAGCAATAGTGACATGTCAAACAAGATGATAATGCATAGACGTATGTGCACATGCAAGTGTGGCACATTCCTTTGCACCAAATGCATTACTATTTATTCCCCGACTATATTGGATGGTTCATATCCTATTTTTCACAAAAAATCGTAGGAACCATAATTAAAACCAAGACAAGGGACTATAAACCATGCTGCAGTTATATGGCAGACAAGCTAAATATTATTTCAGCTACTTACATGATAAAACTTCAAACACACGTAAAAGTGCTTTAGAAGAACATGGAAGTGCAACCATTTTAATACACAATTTTTCCAAGAGGTATTATACGCATATATCCGCACGCAGTAGTCACAACTCTCAAATCATCCTTATTGATCGAGTCACTTAAGTGAAGCAGAGAAGATAGAACTGCACTAAAGTAGGCCATTGCAAAGTCGTATAGGAAGAACACTGACATTCGATGGAAAACCATTTGCCAGAAAGGCATAGTTC
>JAYMTN010002569.1:0-10927 GCA_036897425.1 Erodium trifolium | reverse complement strand
TCACTATACTACTTCCAAAATACCCGCGAAGTCTCTGATATAAAAGTGAGATAAACAATAATCATAATGAAACAATAAACCAGCTTAAATTTAAAATTTGATGCTTTCAGTATTAAAGAGAGCCATTCTTGATTCAGCGTATAGTTTCACATAGAAGAAAATAATTCCATTTAGCATGCCTAATTTGGCAACAAAGGACAACTTTCGGCGTTCATACTGAAATAACATGGTGAAATGCTTTGCATTCTCTCTTTGAAAAAGGTTGTCCTTCATAAAGCCCACGTCTTCACTCTTTTCTGTCTCAACATGATGCATGTTTATCACCATCACTCTCACTTTAACTTTCTACTAGTCACCTAGCAACCCCTATTCCACCGGAAAATTTAAGAGTGAAATCAACTCTCTAATTTATGTGGTCTTTCTAGTCGTGATGTGTTCAAGTCATGTTGATTGGAGAAAATCTCAAACACTAAACTGTAAGAATTTTCATGCTATCAGAGAACATTTTCAAATTCATTGATGCGTATTGGACATTATTTGGGTTAAAGAATCCGTAGGCCGCTTTTAGCACCAAGAATTTCAATAAAATGTTCTTACCGATAGATCGCATGTGATGGCAGAAATATTTTCACCCTGTGGTTTTGGTATGTTTTCGAGGTGCTGAACAATTTTTTGAAGAAGTCCTTTCAAACTAGAATCCAGGTCAAGAGCCACCATTCCTGGAGTACCCAGCAAAAAACGGATTCTACCAGAACAAGACGAAAGATATGATAATGCGTAGCCTCGAATTGCTGCATAAAAATAAGAGAAATGCAGGTGAGGTTGAGATTCATCAACGAGGGAAACTTTCATTACATAGAACAATATATAGCTTCCATGAATTAAACTTCACCAGAAATGTTTGAGCTCATACAATTACAGAACAATATTTCATTTAGGCAGCTGATATAATTTTAACAAATCATTCAATAACGTAACTTTGGATGTCTAACCTGCAATATACTTGCGCACCAAACTGCACAAGCGATCCATTCCATCTAGTAAGAACCCAACAGTTGGATCACTTGGATCCTGCAACCAAGATCATACCAGTCAAAGCCAAGCATTTAATAACCACATTTCCAAACTGATAACTAGTAATTTAATGGTAGGAGATTTAAAATGTAACTTAACATACGATGTCAACTGGTGCCATTCTTGCAGATTTAGATTTTGAAGATGCAATTCCCACATGCTGAAAATACCAGATGACCTCACATTGAGCTAAAGCCAACGCGGAAAACACCATCTACAGGAAAATTATAAGCAAACCATTAGTTGCTGCTACAAATTAGTTAGGTTTCGAAACTATAGACAAAAACAATGTTTTCTGCATTATAGAAAGAAAACATAACCCGGTGCTCACAGAATTCAAAAATGATGAAAAGAAAGATGGAGAAACCCACCATACAATATTTAGGAATTGAAAATATGGGGCAGAAGCATGAAATATGTGCATGTCTTACTTGATCGATTTCTTTATAATATAGAATTTTTATGATCAATGCCGTCATGAAACAAAACATCCAGATGGTATTACTTGATTGAAGAAAGAATGTTGGTACAATGAGTTCAGAGTTCAGAAGTAAAATAGAAGATGGACTACATCCAACAGAGGAAGTTATTTTTTGAAGTGGAAGTAAAGTTGCAATACAACTGAACGAAGAACTATATAGATAGTGCATGTATAATATTTGCTTCATGTAAGGAAGCTTGCATTGATGCACTACCTGAATGTTTGGAGCCAATAAACTTGGCTGATCAGTAAAAAAAAGCACCATTCTTCCAATCTCTTGCTTTAATAATATCCTTCTCTCACGGTGTATAGCATCACAAGACAGTAAAGCCTGCTCGTGCACTTCACTGCAATAACCAATTTAACGTCACACTGAGTTCTAAATTCAACATTTATCATATGTCTGAAACAAAGGTTTAACAAAAAAATATTATGAAAAGCTAGCAAATTGTTACTAGTGTGGCTCAATTTAGATGGTTTTGATCAAGCAATCCCCAATACTTCTTGGTCTTGGGGAGTCAAAACCAGTTAAATTTATATGCATCATTTTCTCTGACAAAAGTCTGAGCACCAAGCAACAGTTTCATGTATTGGGGATTGATTAAAACAAGTCATACTCATACGCATCATTTTCTCTGACAAAAGTCTGAGCACCATCAACAGTTCGCAACAACAAAAAATTCTAGCAAATTAATTTTACAAAATGTACTACATTTTTCTTTCTTGCTGTTGTTCCTCATTTGACCAAGTAAAACAAAGGCCAACTCTGTATATTAAAATTTTAATACATACCTTATCATTCTTTCAACCTGCTTGGCAACACTATACTCCAGATCTGCTTCTTTTTGCTTTGAGCGTCCAGATTTTGCCATCTTCTTTGATTCTAGTATTCGTGGCAAAACATACAACTGATAGTCCTCATGTAATAGTATATACTGCACATTTTTATTACATCAATTAGCCACAGGAAATGCATTGGACAGGTTAAAAATAGCAAGTAAGTCTCACCTCATCTCTGAATAACGACAGAACTAAATTCTCTTTCAATACAACCTGAAAGTAAAGTTACAGACCAAATACAAATAACAAGTTAGTTCATCAGTTACTAAATTTTCTAGATTGAAACAGTAAAAAATGCTTAGTGTAGAATTGGACTAACTACTAGTTGGAATGAGGCACATAGATTTAGATTCAAGCTTAGCTCTCTGTTTAGCAGAGGAAGTCCCAACATAACTAGGCTCCACAGAAGCAACAAGCGAAAAAAATACTGTCTATTCTTCGAAGCTCAAGCATGAAGTATTTGTTCCCTTTTCTCAATAGCTATATCAAAAATCGAACTGTTATCAACTTATTTTTAGTTTTAAATGTCCTACCTAAGAGCCATAGGCAACAACTTGAACCTTCTTTTTTCATGACACCGATCTGATGTATCTTTAACAGGCCCACCTAAGGCTCATGCCGCTCATCAAATACCACATAGATTAAACACCCAATGCCAACTTGTCTTACAAATATCAGTTTGGCAAATGAAGATGAACTGTTCACATCCTGATGGTGAGGAAAATGCCATCGTTACGGTGAAAAAGAAAAAAAGTTCAGTCTCTTGTTCATATTTATAATGTGTTTTCAAGATCTCATGGCACTGTTAATGTAACTGCATTAGAGAGAACCTAAAACCAAATATTTTTCAAGTTGACATTTCCATATCTAGATTGATATTAGTAATACTTACAAACGATGTGACTGGGTGGTATTGACGATGAAGATGTGAAAGAATCTAAATATGAAATCTACCACAGCCTCTTATGCTAAATGAAACAAACACATCAGGCACATCTTAGCACTCTAATTTTAGTGACATCCACAAGTTCATTGAGATTTGTATGCCAACCAATTTACAGCGATCTGGACACTTTTGTCAGAGCACTTTGTTGTTGCCACCATAAGACTTGTCTAGTGCAATTATTTCTCAGAGTTGTCTCATGTCTAATTAGAGTAGAAAAAGTTACATAGAGCATATAACTATGTAAATTCCACATAGCTGAATTGGATGTTCCAAAATATGTGCCCACTTTCTTTTTAAGTGAATTATGCATGAATTACCATGCTATCCTTGTTTGAGTTAATTATTACCACATGAGCACCTCTGCAAGTGGGAGCACATGGTGGGGAATTGGAGTACTAATCCTTAGTTTTAGCCAAAAATTTAATGAGGAACGTAATTTGGAACAAAGGGAATATATTTTTTCCCTCGTGGCATATTTTTTATTTTATTTATTACATAAAGCATAGCAGGGCAGAACATAAAATTACATGAAAAATGAATGGGGCATACCAAAGCAATATCGATACTAGTGACACGAAGCAGCTCATCAGGACAGACAAGGTAGCCAAATAGTACCCATTCTCGATAAGAAGTAACATTGGCTAGATCTTGAGCTCTCTGCAGTAAAAAACAGCATGCTATATCTAGTGAAGTGGAAACTAAACATGGAAAAGTTCAAATGAGTACATTATTAATAGTCCCCAAAGATTAGCAAGTTTATGGAACTTCAGAATCCCCTAAGGTAGAAGTAGTTACCATTGGGTGAGCAGAGTTAGTGAGTATGTCAGGATATCGAGGATGATATGGACTTAAAAACCCTTCATTCCTCAATTTCCTTGTATCTGTCGACAAGAAAATAATAGGACCCACAGCCTCTAAAACCTGGAAAACGATATCACCCTATCAGAAATTTGATGAATCATATGCTAGAAAACTCAATGAACTTTGAAATAGATTCAGATATCATACCATGTGAAAGTAGATTATAATTATCTCAGACATATATAGGCATCCTTATTCTTGGAATTATTATGTGACACAAATTTTCATATTTGAACAGTTAAACATTTTATGAAAGTTATATTAAATATTAATTAGTTCTAATTCAGCTCATGAAACTGCCACATAGATGTTTTTGTGATGTACACTTCAGAAGCTCGGGCACATTTGATCCAACAATCTGAACTCACATTCCTCTAAGAAGAGGAAGAGTTGATAACAATATAGATGAAAACACCAAATGGATTTCTCAGATAACTCAAGGACATCATATATTAAAGAGGAAAGATGATAATAAAAACATTCCACAATGTCAAGCACAGGATCTCAAAATTGTTGGTACCACTATGTCCCTAGGCTTCAAGCCAGCCAAGTACATTATGGATGATGAAAAACAGTTCAAGGCTTATAAATTAATCAATGCATAGACTTTTTAAAGAGAAAACTTAATCTGTGAGAAACAAACAAAATAAAACTCATCATTTTCTGGCAAATTCCAAGATGAGAATGACCTCTCCAATGCGTGGGCTGACAAAGTTTAGGTCTTCTTGTAATCCTTTCAACGGTGGATCATAAGAGTCTATGAATTGCACCAACCTGTAATCAAGGAAGCAATACACTAAATCCAACAAAAATGAATTTGCGGAAACAAGAACTACTCAAGAGACTACAACAAATATTTGGAGTTAACATTTCCAAACATTAAAATATATATTTATTTCTTTTTTAAGAAAAGGTTCCATGTATCTAACTATCTACGGGGCCAATAGCATTTCTGCACATTAAAATTATGGTTTCTTCTTCTACAGGAACATTATATTAGAACTTAGAATACATGGTAAGTGTCCATAAACCAAGGAAGGGAAGTACGCAACAATTCAACCAAACAAGCATGGAAAAAAAATACAACTACACATTGAACAATCAAAAACACACACAGACAAAGTGAACATGATTGGTGAAACAAAAGCAGACAGACAGATTCCTCATAAAACTCAAACTTGATCAACTATCTTGAGTGGAAGGATAACATTTCTCTGATCAGTCTGATATTAACAGCTTGAGTTCGGATTTCAGTGTATTGCCTAAAATGGTTATCACTTAAAGTGGTGTAGTCGTTTACGTATTACCTTATCTTTCAATTATGAACCAAAATATCACCATATAAGGGATGCCTCAACTGGTGAGATAGAAGGCATGCAGTTAAGTGATAACTAATTTGGCATCTGTGGCGAGATTAGAAATATCCTTGCTAAGTAGCACATGTGGCAAGATTCAAACCCAGAAAGGACCCCGAAGCCACACATTCAGAACATTGTTTACCCTGCCAACTCAGGTTGGGCTGAGTTAATTATGTATGTAAGACACTGAGCCAAATTGCTTCAAGG
This sequence comes from Erodium trifolium, assembly GCA_036897425.1. NCBI lineage: Eukaryota > Viridiplantae > Streptophyta > Magnoliopsida > Geraniales > Geraniaceae > Erodium > Erodium trifolium. The sequence goes on along the minus strand of JAYMTN010002569.1, from coordinate 5,160 downwards.
CTAACTGTGGAAGAAGGATCAAAAGGTATTAAAGTAGATGAACATTCACAGACAGATTACAGCTGATCCCCTTAGCCAATCAAAAGACCCGTCAAAGTTAGTTCTTTTCTGGCATACTGAGTCTAAGTCTGAATTGTAATACTAACAGGCTATTTCAGGGCATGTACTTCATAATGGCAAAGAAATACCAACTCATATCAAGAGCTTTTCTGGTAAAACCAGAGGAGTTACAGGTGAGATGTTCTTTGTAGGTTCAATCAATTAGAGCAATTTATTAGCTTCCATCATCCATTTCAGGTAATTACTCTCATTGTATGCAGAAAAGCACAAGATCAATATATATCTAAAATACAAAGGGGGAGGGGGGCGGATATTGTATAAACAGGAGGTTTAATAAAGGATGTTCCAATTAAAACCCCTACCGATGATAAAAGTCACAATCTTGCTCATTTCTTGACATTGCATGCAAAAGATTATACATCTGCAGCATCATTTTCCTTGGTATCTGTTAGAAAATCACCAAAACTGTGGAATCAGAAAAAGGACACTTGTCTATATGATTTAACAGGAAAGAGATAATACCAATCAAAACAAGTCTAAAGTTCTCAACAAATAACAGTGAGTAGAAAGAGGGTAATAGCTAACAAAAACATTGCAAATTGACTTGCCTTTTCAGAGAAAAGATTAACTCGGACAAAGGAACAAAAGAGATCCATGAACGCATGTAGAATAAGCGAGTTCTGGTGAGGCTGCAAGATACTGTGCCCAGTTATTAGAGATGCCACAAGATATTATATTTCCAAAATTTTATACACAAAAATATGGTAAATATATCAATTATTGCATTGCATGTCAACAACATATTATAAGAGCAAGGTCTTAGCTCCAGTTCTTTTTCCTTTAATGTTATGGATTGAAACCTCAAAGGCTCGGATGGAGTCAAAAACCAAAACCGCAGGACCGTGTTTGTTAGATACACAACATATGTTGCACAGTGAAGAAGCAAAATTTAAGGAAAGGGAAGCAATTTTGAAACTCACCAACAGGGTGATTACTGTACTGCTTAGATCCAGTATTAACCGCAGAGCTTGCTCTCGGAATGTCATCAAATCAAGAAGGAGCTGATCCACAACAATAAATAAATAAGACATTTGCCAAGTATATGATCAATTCGGTATCTATATGATACGCTATGTATATATCCTGGTCTAAATGAAGTCGTAAAGAGTAATAAACCAGCATATCTTCCAAAAATCATTCCTAGCATAGAAACAAAGCTAGTAATAGGAAAATCAACAATAAATGATCATTTCTAAAGCAAATATGTTACGCATGTTAATGAGTCATATGGACAGGAGCGATAAGACCTTACTCAATGCCATAAACTTGTAAAGATGGGGAAAAAAACTAAGCAGAGAAGTGGTTTTTAGCACATCCACAAGCAAGATAGCAGAATCTTTTGAATATCTTAACGCGCAGGGATATTCCCAAAGGCAACTTTGCAGATATTAGTTATATCATAGAGAAAACTATACATGAATGTGTTTTAAATGCATCAGACCCAAAGTCGTATACTTGTAAAAATTTCAAACCTAGGCTAAGTAACAAATATTTAACTCACGTTATTAGGATATGCATTTGTAAACGGTTAAAAGCTACAAGTTTAAGCTGACTTCTCCTCAACATATTCAATTGAGTATTAGCACAATCAACTAACAAAGCTCAAAAACCAGTTACTGTCATTCAACAAGAAACTTAAGTTTGTGAGACATGCATAGTTCAAATATAAATAGTGCTTGGAAAGAAAGGGAATGAAACTACCCAGTGGTTCATATTCTTTCTATACTTCATTCCAATAGTGTCATGTTATCCCAACCATAGATACCAGAGAGTATACTTTCAATTATAATTGTAGTTCGTGGATTGGGTCATTAGTAAAAATACTTTGTAAAGATAAGCATCTTACCAGAAGAATGAAAATGAGAGGTATCTGTCATATTAACTATAAAGATATGAGACTTAATTTAGAACATCAGGAACATGCTTAGAGAGGTATCTATCAACATTGAACACGGAAGTTGTGACGAGCAAAAGGCTTACATGTAATTCTAGTTTACAGTCACGTATCAAACACCAAAATAGGTAGCTTACTCAGGCATCAGAAAACATGCACTATAAATGTGTCGAAGAAGGGATATCCACAAACATCTTCTCTAATGAGCCATGCAACTGTATATTAAATTTTAAAAACTGGGGAAAAGGTTGAAATTAGAACATGAACTATATAAACTACAGAGATAAATGACTAAAGCTCAAAGAGTTATAAGAGCCGATCAAACTAAACTTGCAAGCATAGTTGCCTCTTAACATTCACACTATGAAAGTAACAGCACACTCTTTCTCCACACCTGAATCCATGGCTCCAGGCTCTGTAAATGAACTTCAGCAGCATCATGCAAAGCATCCAGAGCAACCTTATCAACCTGAACCAAATTGTTAGAAACCTTATCCGATGTTCACCAAGTTAAAAGCTACATGTACAAAGAAGTTCAGTTCTTACACGTTCAAGTTGCAATTTGCTAAAATGCTCGGGAAACTTCTTTGAGAGCAAAATACATATTTTAGGATGGTTGGGGAACACACCAGATTTCCAAAAGGCTTCTGAGAAAACATGACTAGTTGGATCTGGGTAATCCAATATTTGATTCAGCCTGTACATTTTGGCCATAAGACCTTCAGCAACTCCAGTAAGTTGAACTACCCACTGCATGTTCAAACCTTTGTGGGACCCACTTGAACTCTGGACCTGTCCTGAACCCACATTCCTAGATGTCCTAGATGCCATTGAGGGATTCACATCAGGACCCAAATATTCTGTCCATCTTGAAGGCCCTTCCCATTCCCTTGACCTTACAGCAGTAGGCGACCCAGGCACTTCTTGAGCTGAAAAGTGGTGCTTTGATTTTGCCATAAATCAATAAAACCTATTCCCAGTCCCTGCACACACTCATTTAAATTAGGAACCAAACCTAAGGAACTCAACAATTTTCTAATATAACAATTTTTTTCTTTCTTTTTTCTAAGATAGTGACTGTTTAAGTAGTTGGCTAACTAAATCCCACTTTTCCAAATACTGGGAACCTAAGTTGCATTAATCGTTCAAGTAGTAAATAAATACTGATTCCGTAAAAGAAAGAAACTAAGTTGCAAAGAAGAAACGCCTGTAAGACTTCAAAACTAAATAAATTCTCCTATTTTCCCTAGTAACTATAGGAAGCCAAACAGTTCCACCGCATTCCCAAAACTTCTCAGGCGCTCTACTTCTCAATCACAACAATACTCATCCGAATTCCAAAACTCAACTCCAAATTCAAAGAAGAATGCTACAAATTTCCATGTGAGTCTAGATTTCCAAAATTGAATTGCAGATAGCCCAATTCAGAAAAAGCACCACATCTCCCACCCACATATTACAAGTCTTAAACATTTCCACGACAAACCAAACAAGAAGAGCAAAATGAACACCATTCGCACAATGCAAATAAGAATCAGCAGAGCAAAAACCAAAATTGCTAAAATTCTCCACCCCTCCCTCTCCAGAGCAGTAGCGAAGTCGTGAAGTAGAGTACCTTAAATGAAGAGTTCTGGAAGTTCAGATCAGAGAAGAGAAGCAGCTGGAGGTTGAAGACGAGCATGCAGGTTCAGATCTGAGCTGCCGCGACAACGGAGAAGGAGAAAGACGGTCAGAGAGAGAGGGTAGTAGTAGTTGGTTTAACTATAAAGAGCTCCTCCATTTTCTTTTCCAGCAGTTTCAGAAATTTAATAAATATTATTTTCAGCATTTTAAACCCCACGATCATCAATTGGATCGTGATAACAAGAAAGGAAAAAAACGCTTATTTTGAAACGAATTATTTAACCAATCACGTTTTAAAGACAACTTATTTTAATTTGGTTCTAAATTAAAACAATGTATTCAATTATATCCTTCATATAATAAACTAGAAAGAAAAAATGAATCAAATTGCAAACTCTATTATTTTTTGAGATCAATAACACAATTTCATGTAATAACATATAGCAAATAACAAGAATATAAAATTTGCAATATACACAACTTAAAGTTCACATAAATTCATAATTTTTCAGAAATGATGGAAGAGTATATTTAATTTCTGCTACCACTCTTACCCACTTTAGCTTACAGTATGTTTGTAGTTGGTAAGGAATAAGAAAATGAGCTTGTTTTGTTTTTGTTTTTTTGACCGAATACACTGAATAGTATTAATTGGAAATGAAATAGGTTATATGGAATAAGTCACGAACCCAACTAGTGGAAATATAAAACAATACGAAACTGAAATGAAATGCTGAAATTAAAATTGCTCTTCGGGCTCTCCCATAGGATTGAGCAACAATAGATTAATCTCGTATATACCATGTCTCCCTTCAATTTGACTTTATTTTGGATTGTCTTCTGCTTGTTTTGTTTTTCAAAGTAAATACTTACCCGAAAGTGAAATAATCAGAATGACCTAAATCAAGAATTATTTCCATAGTGGTTCAAAAAGACCATTTTTCTTATGCAATGTTGGTCAACTTATTCATATAAAAAGCCTAAACTCCATTGTATATGATTACACTCATCATTTGTAAACATAAACTTCTCCTTATCGTTATATGATATGAAATTTCACTTATTATGTAATTTAAATTCAAGTTGTTTTATAAAAATCAAGCTCAATTTTACATCATTAAAAGTGGTAAACATTTTTGTTTGTGTGCATGGTTATTTAACTAAGTGGTGTACATGTTTAAATCATAATATGGTGATTGTGCTTTAAATTAGGTCGATGTTACATATAAGTGAGGATCGCTTTCAAACATAAATAGCTCTTTAACGTATAAAATACAAATCAATAAGAGTCTTTATATTCATAAAATTTGATGGTCCATGTGTTGTTAGCGTGTGTTAATCATGTCTGCAGCGTACAAAAATGTCAATACCTTATGTATGTCAAGTATCAACATTTTTGTATGTAAGATACCATATAGCCAACACCCTTATATATAAGATACCAACACCTTTGTATGCAAGCATGTAAGGTATCAACACCTTTGTTTGTAAGATATTAATTCTTTCGCATGTAAGAGCAGCTA
>JAYMTN010002568.1:0-10931 GCA_036897425.1 Erodium trifolium | reverse complement strand
GTACACAGACAGTTCAGTCTAGCCGGACGTCTATTCACCACCCACCCCTATGACCAAGAGATCATGGAAGGGGTTATGACCAGGGTTTGAAACCACGAAGGCTTTGTCACCAAGGGCCTTGGTTGGGGCATCTTGGGCTTATACTTTACGTCCCAAGCAGAGAATGACCGCATCCGGTGTGAAGAACCCTGCTTGTTTAAGCATGCATCACTCATTCTAGAGGACCTCAAACCAGGGGTCAATATGGTTACCCACACGTTTTCACGCATTCAGCTTTGTGCAGTAGTCATACCGTACCACGAGACGTCAATCCTGGTTTGACTTCAATATGCCAACCTCACAGTCTTCTGCTTCCATCATGGCTGCATAGGCCACTAGGAGAACAAATGTCGGCGTAGGGATCCAAATCAATCGGTGGGCCCATCCCGATTTGACATTTCCCTTATGGCCCAGGAAATCCCTCATATCAAGGTGGGGATTAGGAGGGACTGGTCGGAGCCCATTCCGCCCAGGCATATGCCACAATTGGGACCAGTGGTGAGAAGTACCCCCAGCCCGCTGACCCTCATTGCACCGCGGCCGACAATACCCCTAGGATTTTCCCCTAGCTTTGCCAGCCTCATTCAAGATGTAGAATCTTCCGCCTAAGACACCGACACATATACGGAGTAGGCTGCTCAGGCCCTGTTCCCCCAATCTGTCTCAGCTTGACCCTTCTAAAGCAGGACGGAACACGGTAGGAATGACAACCCGTCTCGTGCCGAAGCAGAAAAGGTTCCTACTTGGAAAGGGAGAGACGACTGTCTCTCTAACCCCCACTAATGCCCCAATCACCTGTCAAACACAAAAAGAGGCCTCAAAGTTTAGCCTCAAGGACGAGAGAGTGTTAGTCGCGATGCAGACCCAAAAGAAGAGAAGTCTGGACGACCCCACACCGGTCAAGGTACAAGCTGTCCCGGAGCAAGAAGAGGAAAGCCCTGCTATGTTCGGTGCAAGCCCTGATCCCCCCATTTCCTGGTGTTTTCCTTGACTGCCCGTGCAACCCACAAATTCCCATAATCTATCTCCACGGCTGTCAGGCCGAGTTAAAAAATGTGTTGAAGTCTCTCAATATCGCCCCAGCAACAGGATCATGTCTCCTTTTTTAACCCTTGGTGTAGTCGGATACTCTGGTATAGGGTTGAGCATTCCACACCTACGGACTATAACAGAATCTCACCCTTTTGATTTTATGTCCTATGTTTTACTCCGGTTAGTACTTGTCCATATGTAGTTTTGGTTTTTTCGTACAATAAAAGTTACACTATATGCTCAAAAAACAAAGAGTGCGCATATAATTATACCTCACTAAAAATTTCGTCAAGTCAATCCCTTAACTTTTTATGAATATCACTTTACTCGAAGGCGTTAAATTTCACCAAAAATGTAAAAAGTTCATAATAACTCTCACTAACAATCAAATTTTCAAAACACTTTAACTGATTCCTAAAAACATAACAATGGTGAAATGTCAATAATTCCCTTCATTAACCTTTGAATTTTCTAAATTAAAAACAAAATTAATTCATTTCCCCATTCCTTTATTTTCCTCGTTAATTATTTTACTTAGTTTTCAGTAAAAATTAATTATTTTTAATTGTAAACGAGTAATAGCTCTCATGTACCACAATGTTTGTGTTTCTCATACTTTATAAATAAACTTAACGTTCATTCTTGGTCTAAACTAAATCGATGATTTCATAATTAACCAATTTCATCATATACGGAATGTGTACACATTATAAATCATAATCATCTTCTTATAATAAAAAGACAAACATCATTCCAATAACGAAATGTTTACATTTGGGAACCAATTCCATACTCTTAACATGATCCTCAAATTTTTCGGGTGGTATGCCCTTAGTTAGAGGATCTGATATCATCAAGTTGGTATTGATATGCTCAATGATAAATGTCTTCTCCTTCACTTGCGCTCTTATAGCTAAAAACTTGATGTCGATGTGCTTACTTCGACTTCCACTTTTATTATTCTTAGCCATGAAGACAACAATTTGAATTATTGCAAATAGCGTTATCACCAATAAGGCTATTTTCTTAAAGATTCCGTTAGTTCTTACTGTTTTCCCTAAAAATAAAAATAAATGTACCGTGGAATGACGTCATCATTTTTCCTTTGCTTAGACGAAGACGCTCCTCGGCGTGAATCTATGAACCCAACCGGAATGGCTCTAACGTCTACGTGAGAATGGTTGGCGATTAGCTTTCTAAAAAAATCGAGGGAAAACTGAAAAAAAAAACAACTTTTCTTTACAATATGAATGATAAATTTGTTATTTGTAGAGAAAAAAAAATGTTAATTCACGTGACACAAAAATGGAAAGTCACTTGCCATTTGTGCATACAATTAATTACCCATACAAACAAAACACATGTATTTTTAGCAAAATCGAAAAAAAATGTGATGAGACTTGCATAATTACATGTATGGCACATGAGACTTACATGTCCTGGTGGAGTTCATATTTGAATATAGTAAGTCTTTGTCACTGTATGTCATTAATCTCCATGTGAAAGGTAAGAAAGAAGAAGAAGAATCAATACACATTCACATCCATAACTAGTCATCAGAACTATATATAATATAGAGCTCATTTAATCGAAGAAGAAGAAGAAGAATCATAGTAGCCATGGACAGGGTAAGCTTCATTCTTCTTCTCATGATGCTGATTTTGCTGCACTCTTCTCTCTGCTTAAGCAACCCTGCAATCATCAAAACTCTTGAGGTAATTTACATTTCAGACTTTAATCTCTTTGTTTCTGTACAATTTATCTGAATCAACCATTCCCATTCTGGGTTTTGTCAAGTTCAAAGAAGGTGACATTGTAGACTGCTTCATCATCAACAAACAACCCACACTTGATCATCCTCTGCTCAAAAACCATACAGTTCAGGTACATATTTACCAAGTTCCTTGATTCTTAATTAGCTTAATGATCAATTAATCTTTGTAAATCTGTGTAGATGAGACCCTCATTACCCACCAAATCAACAACCAAGTTCTTCCCCAGAAACTTAGCCAGAGTTGCAGAAAGGGAGACATGCCCAGAGGGAAGCGTTCCCATACCAAGGCCTCCGAACCAGAACCGCTCTGTTTTGAACAAGCTCTTCACTACGGACATTCCCTACATCGGACGAGCTTTCTCGGGACACCATGTGCTTAACTCTGTTTAAATCTTAACCATACCATGATCGAACATTAGTTCACATGAATGATTGATTGATTGATTTTGTTGCAGCGAGTTTTTGTCAATATGAAGAGACCTCCGTACCCGTCGTTTCAAGGAGGGGGAGCTTACATCGGCATATTCAATGAATCCGTGTCTCCCACCCAAACCAGCGGCGCTTTCGTGTTGCTCCACAACGGCCCTCCGGCGGAAATGAACCTCCTCTCCGCCGGATGGATGGCCTCTAAGCGCATCTTCGTCGACACGCAACCACGGTTATATATATACTGGACTGTGAGTTCTTGAATCCACTAACCAATGTTGTAAAAATTGGTTCACACAGCTCTTAGACATTGAATTTTACAACACGTGTAATTTCGGTCAGTGTTATAAAAATCGGGTCCAGAATGTCTTATCAATGCTTAGGCGGGGATTTTTACAACACTTGTTACCGACATGCTGTGAAACTTTAGTGTAAGTTGACTATATTGTTTGTTTGTTTTTGTGATAGGCCAACGGTTACAAAACATCATGTTACAACAACTATAATTGCCGGGGATTCGTGCAAGTCGACCGGCATATATATCCGTCCATTCCCATGTTCCCGGCGTCCACTCCCGGACGTATATACAGTTACCACTGCTCTCTTCGCAAGGTAGATTCATCGTTTTTAATCCGTCGATTAAGAAGTGTTTGAATTTTAATGGGTCATAAACATTGTGCTTGTAGGACAAGGGGAGTGGATATTGGTGGCTCGTGGCATCTTTTGCGGAACGGGACAATGTGTATGTGGGGTATTGGCCAAAAGGAGTGTTGCCGTATCTGGTGGACGGAGCAAGAATGGTGGCGTGGGGAGGCATGGTGTTCGCCGGAGAAGATGGCCGGAGTCCTCCGATGGGCAGCGGCCATTTCCCGAGGGGAAACTACAATGACGACAGCTCTTTCTTAAGGTTGACATATGATGATGACAAGTTTAACGAACAGAGTCCGAGGAAGGCCCAAACAGATCATTATGGGGGCAAGTCAGGCTGCTACGGACTCAAAGATGATGGCCACGTCACGACGAATGGTTACTCCTTTATTTACGGTGGTCCAGGTGGCAATTGTGGTATTTGAATTTCATTGTAATCAACATTATTATTTTAATTAAAAATGGGACAATGCTTGTGTCACAAGTCAGTGGTTAAAACTTAAAACACAAAAGAACAAGGAAATGGAATTACAGTGAATCAGTGATCATCTTCTTCTTCTTCTTCTTCATCCGAGACTGGACCTTACCACTTCATAAGCCAGGAAACAAGCTCCATTGGCCGGAATGCTTCGGGCCATGGCGGGGCCGAAACCTTTGTACAAGCCTTTCACTCCCTCTGAGGCCACGATCTTTCTGAAAGCATCGATGGAGCCTGAGTACTTAGGCTTGTTGTAGTCATCAACCTGTAAGACACTCTTGACCACATCCGTTGGGTATACGGAACCCCAGAAGGAAGCCCCGGCCAAACCTCCGGCCATGATCAATGAACCTCTTCCCAAGCCAGAGGTGTCTTGACCTCCGGCGAGGAACTGCTTAAAAGCTTCGTAGACACCAAACATTGCTGCATTTCCGGGTATTTCACGAGCCATGGTTGGAACCAAGCCCTTGAATAGCCCCCGAACACCTCCTTCTGATCTGAGAACATGCTTGGCAACGTCCATAGGCCCTCCATACTTCACTGCTCCACCCGCTGTGGCAGAGTCCGCCAATGCACTCTGAGCTTGCAACCTGTTCCCCCCATAAAACAGAATGGTTAACATACAGGGTAATCAAATTGGGAAAGGAAACATCTTTAATCCACTGAAACGCTAAGATATAGTTCTGTCTACAACTTATGTTATCATTTAGGGGAAATTATGTTTGGTACTACCTTGTGTTTTATATGGTGTTCAGTTTACTACCCTAAAGTTTCAAGTGTGTCATCTTACTACCCTTAACTTTTAAGTGTGTCAATTTATTACCCTATACTTTGAATTTGTTGCATTGTCTCTAAAGTTGTTGAGAATACATTAGATTTAGGTTTGAGAATATGAAATGACGAGATTATGACTTCATGCACTCAACCAACTCTTGTAAAAGGGTAATTTCATCATTTCATATTCCCTAAACCTAAAATTAACGGATTTCATACAACTTAATAGATAGTGCAACAAACTCAAAATACAGGGAAATAAACAGGCACGCTCAAAAGTTCAGGGTAGTAAATTGACACATTTATAAGCTGAGGGAAATAAAGGGGCACACTTAAAATTTCAGGACAGTAAAGTGCAAATCATGTATAGCACAAGGTAGTAAAACGTATTTCCCCCTGTCATTTAACATGGAGTATTCTCAACGAAGGACAAGTCAACGTTGATCCAGTGTCCCAAAAAACAGAGGTAAATTGCATCACGAAGTCCAAAGAGCCGAAAAATGTGTCACTGACCTACATTTGATCAATTCAGTGGGGCAAGCTAGGAAGGAAACGGCAACTCCAGCCCCAGCTCCACAGATCACCTGCTGGTAAATTGTGAGGGGTGTGCCTGGGTCAGACCTTAATAGTGTCTCCATTTGCCCTCTTACAGTGAAGAGAAGGGCATTGAAGGCTGCAACAGTGGCAAGTGGAGCGCCCATGCCTTTGTACAAACCTCCAGGCCCTTCTGCAGCTAATGTTTGTCGAACAGCATCCATTGCACCTTTGAACTTGGGAGGTTGCCCGGGAAGTGGAGCGGGTTGACTTTGGAGCTTGACCTTGATGGTGTCGAAGGGGTGCCCCACAACCAGCTGTGCTGCCCCTCCCACAGTCCCTGAAGCAAGATCCTTTGCTACGTCCCCCATCTGTAAGTTTGAGATTTTCTATTATGAAATGCAGTGTTTTCAAGATCATAGACAGAGGTACTAACTTAATGGCTGATTAATTCATGATAATAAAAGTCATGATCAAATTGAGCTTCATAAGAAATCAACAAAACCAGGTGCAACATGACATTGATAAAGATAACATCAACACCAGATGTTTGATGGTCCATCACACCCTACATTCCTTTCAAGGTCCACGGCACACCTACAACTGGACTAATTGAAGATCATTTCCTTCACAAGGAACAGGCCACCTAACCAACGTACAGTGGAGCCTTAATCTTGTAACTACCAAAGATCATATCACACCCAAACTCATGACATCATTGGCAGCACTGTTACCCTTACAACCTAGAAGCAAAGTTCCAAAAAGAAGCACTCCAAGCTAACAAAATGTAATATTGAAACTTAATAATGTCTCATCAGTTGGAAGGGCAGTGGACTTCTCATCAGACATCATTTGGAAAGCATAACACAACTAAGCATTAGGGGGGTTTGATTTGATTAAAGAACACATGGCAGCATATGCTCTTGTAGGTAGAAGCACAAGAACTACAATTTCATAGATGATATAAGCATGTTAATGGTTTATAAAAACACTGTGATTATGGGGTGTGTATGGTTTAGGGAAGCTACATGCCTTCTATAGTTGAATTGATTATGTTTCTGTTCAGTTTTCATAATAGCTGAAGCTTATAGATTTTCAGGTAATGGAGTCTGAAGGTAGTTGATAAACAATCGAACAAGCAAAATAATCAGATCTGAGAATACCAATCAACATCTGTAAGCATTCAAAATCAACATTTCAGACTACTTCATTTTCACATCAACACGGAACTGATAGTAGTGAAGAGAGCTCGAGAACGATAAGAAACACAGAGCAATGCAAGTAAGAGTCTTACTTGATGATACCCGATTGGCTGAATCGACGAAGAAAGATGAAAATGAAGCGAACCCAATTCCGGGTTCGCAAAAAGGAAGGGTTTTTACTGCTCCAACCTCAGATCGAATCAGACCCAGAACGAAAAATAAATAAACTTGAAATAGGGGGTAGGTCGTGTGGTAGGTGAAGCTCCGCGATGGCGAAATGAAGGGATGGCAGAGAAACGAGGATCCCAAAGTAAAGGAGAGAATCTTCAGGAGATTCAGAGCCACAAGAGAGATAGATAGAGATGGTGATGAGATAGGGATATGAAAAACGACACCAAATCTCGGCCTCTCGCTCCCCACGCGATTGAAGAACAAGAGAATAGACCCACTGAGTCCAGAGCTTGTGCTCTTGGTTGGTGAATTGAGAATGAGAGGACAGAGACTTCCAAGGAATCGGGGCAAGGCCACCTCAATTGGGCTTTCAATTTGAGCCCATTCAATTTTCATTTCTAAGGAAAGCTTTTATTTTTATTAAAAATGAAGTAACATCACAATGTTCATGCCAGAAGTCTGGTTCAAGCGATATGGAAGAGGAAGAAGAAGGAATCACAATGTTGATGATGGTGAAGAAGATCATCCAAGACTGGACTTTGCGGTTTCATATGCCAAAAAGCAAGCTGCATTGGCCGGAATGCTTCGAGCCATGGCAGGTCCAAAACCCTTGAACAAGCCTTTCACTCCCTCAGTGGCCACAATCTTTCTGAAAGCATCAATGGAGCCTGAGTACTTGGGTTTCTTGTAGTTATCAACCTGCAGCACACTCTTGACCACATCAGTCGGGTAGACACACAACCAGAATGAAGCTCCGGCCAAGCCTCCCGCCATGATTTGTGAGCCCCTTCCCAATTCAGAAATGTCTTGACCTCCTGCAAGGTACAGCTTACATGCTTCATACACTCCAAACATTGCAGCATTTCCAGGCACCTCACGGGCCATGGTTGGAACCAAGCCCTTGAACATCCCCCGGACACCACCCTCTGATCTGAGAACATGCTTGGCAACATCCATTGGACCTCCGTACCTCGCTGCTGCAGTGGCTGTGGTTGAAAGCCCCAATGCACTCTGAGCTTGCAACCTGTCGAGTCCATAAATACAGAATCCTTAGCATCCATCTCTGAAAATATGGTTAGTTACAGATAGTTATTGTGTATTATACGTCTTTTTATCATATCTATTCACAGCTTCAAAATGTTATTTACAGCTACCTAAACCTTTCAAAAATCGCAGATAGCTCTTTTTGCCATAAAATGACGTAAACACCCTTGACCCTAATCTCAAAAAATACCATTTTTCATCTCTTTTTCACATCTACTGAACAGTTTTTGATATCTAACCAAAATGTTTTTTTTGGTAGTTATGAAGCTTTTGATATTAGGGTCAAGGGCATTTTCATCATTTTCTTGCGAATAAAGAGGTTTCTGCAGTATTTTGAAAGTTTAAGTAGCTGGATGTAGAAGTTTAAAGTCGAGGATAGTTATGTGCAAATGACGTATAATACGCAACAACTATTGGCTATTAACCCTTGAAGATATTATGGTCAAATTGGAAAAGGCAAATATCTTCAATCCGTTGAAATACTAAAGATAGAGTTTTGTCTGCAGCGTATACATGAAAGAGGCAAAGTCTAAAAGAGATGAAAAATGTAACACTAACCTGCATTTGATCAATTCAGTGGGGCAACAGAGGAAGGAAACAGCAAATCCAGCCCCAGCTCCACAAATCACCTGCTGACTAATTGTGAGGGGGGTACCTGGTTCAGACCTCAATAGCGTCTCCATTTGGCCCCTTACCATGAACAGAACAGCATTCATGGCTGCAACTGTGGCAAGTGGAGCCCCCATACCTTTGTACAAACCTCCAGCCCCTTCTGCCGCAACTGTGTGTCGAACAGCATCCATCGCACCACTGAACTTGGGAACTTGACCGTGAATTGGTAAGGGTTGACTTTGGAGCTTGACCTTGATGGTGTCAAAGGGATGCCCTACAATCAGCTGTGCAGCCCCTCCAACAGTTCCTGAAGCAAGATCCTTTGCTACATCCCCCATCTGCAAATTTCAGGTTTTCTATTATGAAATGTCATATCTTGAAGATTCATAACAGAAATGTATTGGTGTAACGCTTCATTAGTTCATATTAACATGTCATAAGCTATCCCAGGTTTACCATGGATCCTTTATTCTTGTATCAAAGGAAGATTATAGAAGATCTTAACTCATATCATCCACCGTCAGCACTAATATGTATGCTTATCAAAAGGGTTAATTCAGAATACACAGCAGCATATGTAGATTGGAAGAACAATGCCAGAGTTTTAGGTGAAAAGCATCATGAGAACCATACATGAGCATTTCAAATCTAAAATCTTTACAATTCTAGGTTCCTGTATGGATCAAGAAAGCTACATATCTTCTATGGTTTAATAGATTAGGTTTAGGATCATGTTTCACAATCTGGCTTAGATGAAGCTAAGCATGGAAATAAATTTGGATTGGCAATCAAATGAACATTATACTTAGGTCATCGAATCCGCAACATGTAGTGGTATTTACCAACCAAGAGCCCATCAAAATCAACATATCAGAAGACACAAAATCCAACAGCAAATCAGAGTTAGCTATCAGCAAGCAAACAAAATCAACAACACAATACATTCATTCTGAACTAGCAACGACAATCTGAAATGAGACAAAAAAAACATCACCTTTGACATACATTTGATGTAAACATAACCAGTGAGTGACACGGAGAATCGTATGTAACACAGAACAAAACTAGGAGGAACCTTACCGGCACCCGATTCGTAGAGTCGGCGAAGAAATGTGTTATGAGAGCGAGTGCGACAAATGAAGCGAACCCGATTCGAGTTTCGCGGCAAGCAACGATTTTTATTGCTTAAACCTCGAATCGAATCTGACCCAGAAAAGATCGAGCTATAAAAAGGAACAGAAAGTGTTAGATTAGATCCATGAAATTAAATAAGACCCAAAGCAATGAACGTGTAGATTACCCGAGAGAGAGTAGAGGACCAGTGACCCACGAAGCAGAGTTAGTGAAGCTCTCAGAGCAAAAATGGAGTCTGAGAGAGGGGAAAGAAGAAGAAGAATGAGCGAATCTGGACCTCTCCCTCCCCTCAGAGAATCGGGAATGATCAGGGTTCAGTTTCGGGAACGATTATAAAAATATGAGAGGCGATGGTTGGTGAGAAAGGGAACAAGGCTACTGGCTGGCGGATCTCTCCCATATTTCTGTTACTCTTCTCCCTTTATGCATTGTTGACTTAGTATATCTATGCTATCTGTTACCAATTTTTTGGCTGCCTAATTATAGACAGGGGAAAACTTTTTAGTTTAATTTTTGAAAAAAAAATCTATGATTCTTGATATTTAGTTTTCTACTTTTAATCGGTTTAAAAAATATTATTACTGTTTTAAGTCATTTATACTCTAGGTTTAAACGAATCAAGTTATATCGAGGTAGTTCGAACTCGATTAGTTAGATGTCCAGATTAGTTATAATCAAGCTCGAGTCGAACTCAATTTCGAGAATAAAATCGTTTAATAAATGAGTTTCAAGACTCGTGAGTCAAGTCGTTTAATATTAAATTAAATATATAATCTATTTAAGAAAATCAAAATATTTTTGAGTTTATATCGAATATTTGTAGGGAAAAACGAGTTGAGTTGAATTCGAGCGATAGTGTTGGTTCCTCCGAGGATCCAGCATGTGTCGTTTCCCTTGAATGATAGTGTGCTCCAAGAACACGATAGTGTTGGCTCCCAAGATAGTAGAAGAGTACATTGTCGGTACTTTGTGGTACCATTGTCATCATACGTCCAATGAGGCGGTATTATCGGCTGACCCCCCACTGGATCACGAACTCCTCAATGGGCGAGACAAGGGTGCT
>JAYMTN010002567.1:0-10932 GCA_036897425.1 Erodium trifolium | reverse complement strand
GCCAAAGCTTCAACTCATGGAAAGGGAGAAGTTGGAGATGGTGGGAGGCTCATGGATGCATTAGAGCTCCTTGGATCGTCTTGGTTATGGCCTTAGATGGTACATAATGCTATCAAGTTGAAGAACCCTCAAGAAAACTCAGGAACTTGAAGAACACAAGAGAGAAAATAAAAAAACTAGCTTTTTGATCTTCAACTATATAAAATCTGATCTGTCAAAAACGAGTTTTTACGCAATTATTAGTAAATGCTAAAAATATAAAAACGAGGCATAAACAAGATAAAAATACAAGAAAAATGGTCTAATTAGATAGGACAAATTTACGCTCATCAGGTTTTATCTATCGCTCGGACATCAACCAGGTTCTGGAAGCTAGGAACGAAACCGTTTAGGTAGCCTGAACCCTTGCCATGATCAAGACATATGTTCTTATGGAATCCATGGCACTTGCACATGACCGATGATGGTCCAAGGTCATTAAACGAAGCGATGCTCAGGTTGTACTTCATTTGGTGCCCCATGACTCCCATCCCCTTTCACCATTGAGACTATCATTCAAGACGTTCAAGTTATTTTCTTTTTAATCGAAGATATTAAACTCATCTTTGTCAAAAGGTTTCTCACTATTTAGCCTGGAATACTCGTTCTGCGTATGTCTTCGTGTGATTTGGTATTTCCCTACTGGATGCACTTTAGTGTATTATTGATTTCGATGTCCTCGTGTGATTTGGTATTTCCCCACTGGATGCACTTTAGTGTATTATTGATTCCGATATTTTAATAAAGAATCATTTACGCTAAAAATCTAAGAACTTTAGATAGTCACTTTATCAAGTTTGATGGATGATTCAACTTTTAAAAAAAAAAATTATCAACGTCATGAGAAGTATGAACTTTATGTTCCATCTCAATCTCACATTGTACCTTTTCGTTTATCGTCGATTCAAAAAATATATAGTAGACATATTTACCGAAACTACTTCAATACATTTATTTCTTGAAGTTGTTGAAATTGAGGACAATGTAGATGCGTATTGTTCTTTCCAAAAGAAGCGATACTCGAGTAGATAGGAGGATACGTGAGAGTCAAGTAATATCCTAAATAAGAGCACACATTTCTAGCTAATTATAGCCATTATTGTTTTCAAAACTCTATTTAGTGCAATCATCTGTTTAGACAATGATAGCCAGAAATGAATTGACCATACATCTCGGTTTCAACTTTCTCGATAACATTTCGTAGTGTTTACCTATTCTTGTATAATAGATTTTCTCAATAATGTTTCACACTACTCGTAAAAATTTGTAGACGAGTAGCATGTCTTTTTTAAGAAGGGTATGAGTTTGATTAATTAAGAAGAGTTAAGAAACATACGTTCGGTACAAACAAATCAATAAAGTTTAGGGATACAACTCAAAACAATCTAAGGTAACGTTCAGAACCTCCCTCTCTAAATTCGAGAAGGTGATCTGTCTCGCATGGATAATAAACTAGAACATCTACAAACAGGTGTAGAACCGGGTAGGGACCAGAGATACACACTTTAATGCAACCCCACGAAGCTAAATACTGGTGAATGTGGTTGTCCTAACTCGCGGACATGAGTAACATGTTTATGGTTATAGTTTTTTCAAGCTTTAATAAGAACCTGAATAGTTTATTTGATTGAAGTTTTTATTTTTGCTTTCAATGTATTATTAAGATTTATTGAGCTCGATCGTGTTTTGAATATTATTGAAGGATTGTTCTATAACACGGCTCCCACTTCGTGATGAAAATATTTAGCGGCAAAAAAATATGGATGCATGTAAATCTTGAACACCTGCGAGTCTTCGGTTGTGTTTCTTATACGCGGGTATTGGATTTTGACATATACAAGATATTCATAGTAAGCCTTTCTTCGTTTAAACCTCGCCCTTAACTTGAAGGCTATGTCATCCTAAGGTGTTGTTAAATGGAAGAATCTTATCAACGCCCATAAAGGCCTGGATCAGTCCATCTAGTGAGTTCCCCCAAAGATATTTTATGGCTGGAATAACCGCAAATAATAGAAGAAATCCTAAGATCACTAAAACTACTTCAACAGTTGTGCACATGTCGACATTGGGTATCCAGGTTAACAGGACATCAATAGTACCCTCGGTGATCTTCATGATAAACGAAAATTCCTCCAGATTTGGTTATATCCTATATCAAATATATTCGTTTTGTTATTTTTCAAGGGTATATGCTTGTACCGCAATCTACTACACTAATGAATCTTTTGTATTTAAAAACGTTATACTATATCACAGTTTTTTTTTTTCAAAAGCTTCTTGTAACAGTTCAGGCACTAGTGAAATTATTTTTGAGAAATTAAACTGTCTAAATTCGTAGGTGATTGCACCCAAAACCCTAGTTCAAAGAACATCACCACCTGAACCCGAATCACACCAAGCTTTCCTGGGAACGCCTTGGATTTATTTCAAGCACACGTAATTATCCGAACAAAATATTTACGGAATACATTTATCTTTTAGATGTTTAGAAACAATAGTTTGATAATCAAATACCTAAATAAATAAATAAATGTATCTCGATCGCTAAAATAGATATTAAATTATTTATTATACACACGTTCATAAGTCATTGTAGAACATTTAATTTTGTTGGAAGAGTTTTCACATCATTGCATGGAGATCTATGGACATGGTGGTGTATGAAATATATGAATCAAAACGCACCACCTGGATCTCTGGTGGTGACAGACACAAGACACAGAGCCAAATGAAAATGATGAACATGCATGAGACTTAATATATTTGGTATATACGTTGCTTGCATGAGCATATAATGAGAACATTTCTTTCCAGCAAATCTATCAATTATTTTGTCAAAGCATGTTGGAAATTTGTGGTACTTCGGTATATTTGACTGTGAATTTCATAATTTTCTCGATGATTTTAGGTTATTGGATTAAAAGAAAATAAAGAGAAAATGTTGTCATGGGTTTTTGAATTTTGTCTGATTTTATAAATATTTATCGATTGAAAAAGCTATGTTTTCAACAACTAATAGTTATACTTTTGTTTTCAAAAAATGGGACATGTTTTAGTTATTGGTGGAGCGTGTTATAGCTGTTTGGTTTTCACACGATTTTAAGATTATGTCCAACTCGATTTTATGTTTGCTTTCCCCTCAGTTTTGCACAAATATTCGCCACCCTTCACAGTTTTGTCCAGACAAATCTCAAGGAAAACGAATTAGAACATATGAGCTTTAACGACCGATACTAACAAAATCGCGTGACCAATACTTACGGTAGTGTAGTGTTCATTTTCCACACATGGGTAGTGTAGTGTTCGTGACCAATACTTAAGAGTAAGTTTCGATATTTAACCCTATTTTTATTGTTAAACCCATTTGATAAAAACACAGATCATTTAATTTATTGTTTCGAATGAGTTTCTAAAGAAACATGCATTCGATACATAAAATAGTACCCAGAATGGAAGAAAAAATAAACACATAACGTGAAAATTTTGATCCGATTCAAAATTTAAAACGATATATGTTTTAAGATCCTTCTCAGATGTTTTAGAGCTCGATTATATCATCTTCTAAGACAAAAAAAAAATCATTATAATAGTTTAGTAGTTTGATTTATCACGTATTTCCCAATTAATGTTTGATATTGTTCCATTGCTTTGGCCGATAACCTTCAATTCCACAACCCAACTATACATGTATATAACTATATAAATATGCATCCCACAAGGCCACATGCACTTAACCAAAATGTGTCATGATTCTGGAAATAAACCCTAGCTAGTGGATGGACCAAAAAAGGCACACAATAGATACCAAAAACATCATATCAACAAGTTTAATTACAACCATAATCTCGTAATTATATGAATGTAAATGATTGTGCAATAATATTAAGAAGTGGTCGTATTAGTTTTTAGAAAATTTTCTCAAAATCATATTGTGTAAATAATTTTGCTCGTCACGTCGAAACCTCAAAAGAATCATACATAAAAATTTCAAATTGTAAAACAAGTATACATGAGCAGTGGCGGAGCCAGCTTATTTGGTGAGCGGGGGCACCAAAAAATTTCAATGGTAATACACAACGTCAAAAAAAATTGAGGGGGGCAAAACTAAAAAAATTATAAGAATATAAGGGGTATTTTTTAATAAAAATTCTAAAATTAGTAGAAAATTTTTCAAAAAAAAAGTTTGAGGGGGGCACGTGCCCCCCTGGGCCCTACATAGCTCCGCCACTGTACATGAGGGTTATAAATAGCTAAATACATATAATGTAAACGGTAAAATCGAAGTCGATTTCCTCTCCTCAGATCCTCTCTCCGATTTTCTCTCTCCTGGTGATTCGACGTCCTTCGAGTCTACAGATTCATCGAAGTCGATTTCTGCTCCTCCGATTCACTCTTCTCTGTCTCTCTCATCCCTCATGATTCTTCTCCTTACACGTATAATTTTGATTAGATTCGACCCTCCGAATCCGATACTCCACTATAGAATCTGTCGAACCCGATCTAATTTAGATCCACAAATTCAACCTTAGAAATCGACCTTCATTGTGGGTGGTTTAATAACATTGTCAAATTTCCATGAAATTTGAAATCGCCCGCTAATTTTGAAAACTCTGCACCTTCAAATCACCAAAAGTCTCCTCTAATACTCGACAACATGTGTAGTGATAAGCAAAGGAAACGAAATGTTGCAAAGCAAAGTAGGGATTGATTGAACTTTCTAGCTGTGATACGGTAATGGAATAGTCACGATATGATGAGCAAAAGATGGGCAAATGAAATGGGCCCACCAAAGTTGTATCTATATATGTCAAGGATGGGCCACATGGGGCCCATGTATGTAGTACATGTTTTCTAGTGACAAACTACACGTGTGGGTTGAGTCCTACATGGGCTTTCCTGGAGGGAAAAATGAATTTTCTCGGGAAACAAACACATCCGAAACCCCACAGGAAACACTTGGTTCATCTGTTGTGTGCATGTGGGAGCTTGTAGTCCTCACAAATGTTCTTAGTTTAATCATCCATAAGCATATGCAAGTGCATATTATTTCTATCCATGAGAGGACATGAAAACCCCACCCCCATATTACTCTACAAGTATGTAGAATAATATATGTTTATGATTGTGAAAAAAATGATTAACTTTTTTTTTAGATTGTGATGTCTTATCTTGTTTTTATTTCTTTACTTAGTCATGTAAATGTTTGTATGAGATTTACTTTTTAGATTAATTTACTACCTCTCTGATAGGGTGTGGTACTGGTCGGTAGGATGTGCACTGACGGATATCCAGCCACCCACACTATTTTCGATCCACCCGTAAATATGCTGATTAACAGAAATAAAACTTGCCACCTGTTCACGAATTTATAATTTTTTGCGGATTTCATCCAACGGATAGAGGGTGGATTTTGAACGGTTGAACATCATCCACTTAACTTATGACATGTTACAAAATTTGAAAGCGCACTTTCATTTAAAATCAATAATATGAAAGCCTAGTTTCAATCTAATTTAGCCTATTTGACAATATGTGTTGTCTAACCAAAGTGTAAGATTTCGAAATAAGGTATTCAAATAATTTAAGTTCTTTTATTAATACATATTTACAATTATTTTAGTTAACATCCAAATGGTTTCATGAAATGTGATATGGTTCCCTTTTTTAACCAAACTAATTATTGAAAGCTCGGAAAAGGGCGATAATTGATATATAATCTAAAAATAAAAAGCTATACATAAAATAGTTGTAATTTAGTTCAGATTTACGGGCGGGTTGGGTCACCCGCGGTTATAAATTATTAATCCGCGATCCACCCATTCTTTTACGGATTTGGAAATTTGATCTGCAACGTGTTTAGTTCTTCTCTATTGGTTGTGTCCTTCGTTGTTTTTGGTTGTTTTTTGTGTGACCTGCAGCTAGGTCAGTTGTACTTGTACCTCTCTTTTCTCAGGTTTCAATTTTAATATGCTTTGCCAATTAAAAAAATAGGAAAAATAAACTATTCCGTAAACCCAATAAACTGGGCCTTGAGAGAGCCCAGTTCCCAATGGGCTGGGCCCTACCTTATGCTATTTCCCAAATGATAGAAAATTTCAGTGGCTTCGTTGTAAATTCAATCCCAATCAACTTATCCAAAAACGATGATTCAGCATACGAGTAAGATGCGCTCTGAACAGACGAGATGCAATCCTGACCGTCGATTCAGTGTTTCTTCCCTATAACGAGACTTGCTCGGCCGAGCTCGCTTCTCTCTCACTGTAGTGGTCTTTCACTGCGCATCGGTTTCAGTTTCGTGGAGCTTTTATTTGATTAATTTTAATTTATTTCGCGGGTTTTTTTTTTCAACGGTTCCGAGGCAGACGGTTGAAATTGGAATGGCTTCTTCGCTCAGCTTCTCTTCCTCTTCCATGGTTTTGCCACGCCCACGGTGAGTTGTTGTTGATTCTTCGTTTTAGCGTTATGGGTTTTTAGATTTATGAGAATCTTGTTTTGGGATTTGAGTTTTTATCACTTTTGATTGATGTTTACCACACTTTCGGAGCTGTTTTGGCAGCTGAGAAAACGCAGGGATTCGGTGGTTTTGATGTCAATTTAGGGTCGTAATGAAACTAATGTTGTGCTATTCACTTGAGATTTTTGCAAAAATTAAGAATTAGTGTCCGAATCTGTCACGCGGCAGCGGAAGTGACGATATAGAGGTGTTTGGCAGCTGAGAAAACGCAAGAAAGAAATGAGGAAATAGGTGATGTTGGATGTCAATTTAGGGTCATAATGAAACTAATGTCGAACTATTAACTTGATATTTTTGCAAAAATTTAGAACTAGTGAAATTAGTGTGAAAACCTAGGCAGCAGAAATGATGATAAAGCTGTTTGGCAGCTGAGAAAACGCAAGAAAGAAATGAAGGATTAGGTGATGTTGGATGTCAATTTAGGGTCATAATGAAACTAATGTTGAACCATTAACTTGTGATTTTTGCAAAAACTAAGATTTGGTGAAATTAGTGTCAAACCTGTTAGGTGGCAGCAGAAATGAAAATAAAGCTGTTTGGCAGCTGAGAAAATGCAAGAAAGAAATGAGGAATTATGTAATGTTGGATGTCAATTCAGGGTCATAACCCATAATGAACTAACGTTGTTGCAAAATCTAAGGATTAGTGGAGTTAGTGTTCATGCGGCAGTACAAATGATGATAATGGTAATTCAAGTATAGAAAAGATGAACTTCACTATATCGTATTTAGGAAAGTAAGACACTCATTTCGAAAGGGTTTTTATGGTTTTCAAGAATTGCGTTTCCGGATTTAAGATTTTATCGCTTTTCCCTTGGATTTCTTACCTCTTTGTAAGAAAATCAAGGGATATGAAAAATTGATTTTTTGTCACATTAATTTTAAAATCTAAATTGTAAGGGTAAAATCATCATTCTTATACAAATTGGAACAAAAAGACAAGTTCATGGTAGTTTTACGCAATCATCAAATAAGAGGGCTACAATTTGCAAAAAATAGATACTCAGGGTACTTTTCTGCAATCATCCCTTTTCTGAAAGTGATATTTTTCAATGAGTGTTGGAATCGGTATATTTTTTGCATTATCTGTAAGCGTAACCAGGTAACTGCTTCTTTTCCTCAGATGGAATTGTGGGTTGCTGTATGTGAATTCTAGCACGACAAATTGGTACATGTCGAATATGGTCTCGAATAGTTCCACTAGAAAGTTGTGCTGCAGTTTTAAGGGTGTTGGTAAAGCTGGAGGTGCATTGATATCTGGAGATGGTAATGCGCCGTCTCATCCAAACGGTAGCATAGTCCCACGACAGGGTACCATAAGAAAAGGGGTAGTTTCTGCAACATTATCTGCAGAAACAACTCAAGAAACTAGTGGTTTCTCTGCTGATAATGGTGAATATGAACTCGATATTCCTACGAAAGGATTTGCATCTATCCCAGAGGCTATTGAAGACATTCGCCAAGGAAAGGTTTGATTCATCCTAGGCTGATTACTTTGTGGTTTCCAATGTCTATACTCCTTGTTGCCCACTTGGGTTGGCCTGGTGGTCAGAGAGCCCTCTCACCTCCTTGAGGTCAAAAGTTCGAACCCCAACTGGTACATCTGTTTGGGAGCAGGTGTGAGTGGAGGTTAGGTTATGAACTAGACTAGGCTAGAGTACGATTTCCCCACTTTTTGTTGATAAAGAATGGATAATTGCAAAAAAAAAAAAAAAAAAAACTATGAGGTATTCATTTTTTGCAACCTGTAGCCCTCTTCTTTGTTAAGAGCAAAAAAGTACTTTGAACTTGTCTTTTTGTTGTAATATGTATAGAAATGATAATTTTACCCTTACAGTTTAGATTTAAAATATAATAAGTAATGAACAATGTTGAAGCCCTATCCAACCCAAAAGCTTGAACTATTGGGTGGAGGCACTAATATGCTTATCAAGTGGTCAATTCGTCCATATACTTTCAATATGGGACACATACTTCAACAAAAAAAAATCCAAATTTTCATATCCCTTAATTCTCTTCCTCTTTTAAGGGATATGAAAATTGGATTTTTTGTTATTTAATTGTTACTTTTAAATTTCCAAGGGCAAAATTGTCATTTTGAAACAAAATTATACAAAGTGCAACAAAAAGACATGTTCAGGGAACTTTTTTGCAATTATCAAAGAAGAGGGATAAAAGTTGCAAAAAAAATGAATACCTCATGGTACTTTTTGCAATTATCCCTAAACAAGTCTACACTCTTTTTTATTAATGATTTGTAATGGTGTTTCAGCTAGTGATTGTTGTCGATGATGAAGACAGAGAAAACGAAGGTGATTTGATAATGGCGGCGGCGCTGGCAACTCCTGAAGCCATGGCTTTTATCGTCAAGCATGGAACTGGGATAGTGTGCGTGAGCATGAAAGGCGAGGATTTAGAGAGGTTGGAACTTCCGCTAATGGTGACCCAGAAAGAAAATGAAGAGAAACTTTGTACGGCTTTCACTGTGACGGTGGTATGTAGTTTATTGGGTTGATTGCACATATATGCCTTTATGAATTATTCACAAACACATGACTCATAGTAAGTTTTCCACATATACATGACTACCCTTTTCATGCAAAATAGACGAAAATCATAAAAAAAAGATTTTTCGTCACACGAGTTTAAATTTTTATACTATCTTAAAACTACTTAGTCTCATCTTTTAATCTTCTGATTTCAATGTGATACCGTGGACGGTTTAGAGAACAGAATTAAATTGGAATTAGAAAAGTAAGCGTGAAAGTGAGTAGTTTTGGGACATTTTAAAATTTACACTCACATGTGAGTCATATGACGTAAAAAAAACTAAATTTTGATGTTTTCCATCTATTTTGCATGATGGTGACACGTGAAAATTCATAACGGTAGTCATGTGCTTGTAGAAGTTTATTATGGGTTCATGTTCTTTGTGGGCAATTCACAAAGATACTTATGTGCAGTTTACCATCATTTATTTAGTCTCGTCAAAGTTGTTTTGATAGCCAATTGTAAGTAACCAAAGGTGTGGAGACTGAAGGCAGTAACCTAATACTTATTAGGGATTACTGTAAAAAAAGTACCCGGAAGTATTCACTTTTTGCAAGTTGTAGCCCTCATCTTTGATAATTGTAAAAAAGTCCCATGAACTTGCCTTCTTGTTGCCTTTTGTGTAACTTAGTTTTAAAATGACAATTTTACTCTTGAAACTTCCAATAAAAAATAATAACAAGTAAAAAACTAAAAAGATTGGAATTTTCACCTCCCTTAAAAATGTAAGGTGATGAATTTTTTGGGTTTTCTGTTTTTTACTTATTATTTTGTAAAGGGTAAAATCGTCATTTAACAAATTTGCACAAAGTGCACAAAAAAGGCAAGTTCTTGACACTTTTTTTTTGCAATTATCATAGTTGCAAAAAAAAAAATGAATACCTCTGGGTACATTTTTTTTGCAATTATCCCTACTTATCAAGCCCAGTTCCATTTCTCTCACCCTTGTTATTGTAAATCGTCAACTCAATGTTGTTTAATATCGTTATACTTTATTTCATAGGATGCAAAACATGGTACGACAACAGGTGTCTCGGCTCGTGATAGGGCAGCGACAATATTGGCTCTTGCATCTAGAGACTCAAGACCCGAAGATTTCAATCGCCCGGGTCATATTTTCCCTCTCAAGTACCGAGAAGGAGGGGTTCTAAAAAGAGCTGGACATACTGAAGCTTCTGTTGATCTTGCTGTGTTGGCTGGTTTGGAACCAGTTGCAGTTTTGTGTGAGATTGTGGATGATGATGGTTCTATGGCTAGACTACCTAGGCTTCGCCAGTTTGCAAAGGCGGAAGGGTTGAAAATCGTTTCCATTGCCGATTTAATCAGGTATTTATTTGAATAAGCCTTCAAATAAGAATAGATTATAGAGATAGCTGCAAAGACTTGCGGTGAACTATGCGCATTTTGCAAATACTATAGGTGAACTATTTTTTTTGGCAAATGACATCCCTAATTGTTTTCCGTCTGCACATCCACTAACGGGGTTAATGTTTTTTGCAAAAACTCTAAAAGTAACCATGCAAGTGTCTACATAAAAGTTCCAAATTGCAAAATATGTATGCATGAGGGTTACAAATTGCAAAGCACGTACAATGTAAAGGGTAAAACTGTCATTTCCAAAATGATGAAGTCACGTGATTGTCACATGACTAATTTCCGTTAAAGATAACGGATTTGCAGACGGAATATAGTTGGGGATGTCATTTGCAACAAAAAATAGTTCACTGATAGTATTTGCAAAACGCGCATAGTTCACGCAAATTTTTGCAAGTGTAAAATCCTTATTTTTGTACAAATTGCAACAAAAAGTCAAGTTCATGGTACTTTTTT
>JAYMTN010002566.1:0-10933 GCA_036897425.1 Erodium trifolium | reverse complement strand
CGTTACGGGCCGAGCCTCGAAAACTTACATCCTGATCAAAGTCTTCAACCTAGATTCGCAAGTCTTGATCCTGTATCGATGAATTTGAGGTAAGTTACCTCAATATTGATATATAATGTACTGTGATTTGCAATAAGAATCTATAAAGTGGCTTCACCATTATATTTCTGTTACCAAGTTGGTATATATATAATTTATTTGCATGTTTTGCAAATTATTTAGTTTCATCAAATACTTTACTCTTCAATTTAGAATCAAATTGTCTGGGTCTAAAGACATTGGAGTTATTGGATGGAAAGAGAGAGAGGACTATACTATACATACACATGCCATGGCTCATATACTTCAGAAAATAAATGAGACAAGACAAAGTTGCATGGACGAATTTATTAATCTTCTCTCTAAAATCTCAACAACTATATATATATATATATGCTCAGTGTCAATATTGTTCTTCTTACAATTATTTACTAACTCGTACATACAACTCAGTACGTGTATCTATCACTCCGTCGGTGACTCACTAACATGTCATAAATTACACTATGGACTATACATTTTACTTGGTTTTGTCGAGTTTGGTTCACAATAATCTTTAGACCCGAATTCATAAGAAGAAGAAAAACATGTCTCCCTTTACTTACATATTCATTTCAAGGGATTATTGTTTCATAGGATGACAAAATGTTCAATCGTCGAAGATTCTGGAACGTGTTAAAATCTAATCTAACCCAAAATCCAAGCTGATAGGTGGAGATATCAATATATTTATCAAATGACCAATTCATCCACATTTTAACACTCCCTTTTATGTGCGGGCGGGCCTCACACGTAACACATTCGGGCATTGAGGGGAGGTTTCTTAACACATTCTCAAACCAGCTTTGACATCAAGTCAAAATCTAATTCATCCATGCACTTTCGATGTGGAACACACACTTTTTTTAACAAGACATTTTGAAGATTGAGGCACAAGAAAAGCTTGACTCAAGATCTTAGATCATGAGAAAGGAAAATACACATACTTTTCTCGTAAGTAGTGGGCATCGGTCAGTAACCGGCTCTTTAGCCCTTTTTCTAATAACCGGACCGCGACTTCCAGTTCCGTCACCGACCCTTTATACATGTGTAGTAATGAATAAAGTTTACTACACAATTGAAAAAGGGTCAACGAACACGAAGCCCGTCTTGTAGCCATCCTATTGTGCTATGATATTTAACATTGCATGTGAGCACTCAGAAATGGAAATGTGAGAGAGGTCTTAGTTTTAGGGCAAAAGCTGAAAAAACGGGACAAGGTAATAAAGGCTGGGACACGAGTTATCGACATCAACACAGTCAGTACCATTAAATTGGGTTTGGGGTTGGTTGGTGCCTCTGCCTCTTGTGTATTATGTTCATCAATTCAATTCATAACATGGTTGCGTATGTGTGTCTAGGACGCTATACCTTGGAAATGTTTGGGACACTACACTACACTGTTGCCTTAACTCCACCATACCCTACACTCTTCTAATTGACAAGAGCATCATCTACGGTGATGGTCGGATTCGACATGATCGAATAAGTCTCTCGATTTCTGGTTGTGCCACAGTGGAGATCGATTTCGAGGTATTTCCATGTGTCGGATGAGAAACGCTAAGAGAGAGAAGAGAGGAGAGAGAGTGATTTGGGTTGAATATGTGAGAGGAATGATTGGTCGAAGAAATAAATGTCACATATTTTTCTCATTTTTTGACCAAATCGATCACGGAATCAACCCCCACTGCGAGTGTTCTAACTAAACACATGTATCTTCCAAACTAATTCATGTTTCATCTTGGATCATACGTTTTCCTAATAAATCTAGAGAGATAATTTCTAAGAATATTTGAGTTAGATTTCATTGTCGCGTATTTTGAATTATTATCAGTTATTTATTATGTATTTTAAAGTAGGGGTGGGCATCGCCGGTGATCGGGACCAGGAGCCTATTCCGACACCAGCTCCTTTGGTTGCCCAGGAACCCCCACCGATACCAACACCGATAACCGGCAAAAAATGGAAAAACCTTAGGCCGATATTGGTTTTTAACCGGATCATCGGGTCCAATGGGCCTTCGTGTTTGGGCCTGTTTTTTTGGTACGACCTGCTTTTGTTGTAGTCAAAGTTTGAAGGAGATATTATTTTAGTTGTTCTTATGTATTGGTTACACATCTTTAGTTATCATACATTTTAAAAAATACACTTCATTTCTTACTTTGGTTAGAGATCATTTATATGTCTTATGAATTAATTTCAATTTTAAGGTATCTAAAGTTACGTGACCACAAGGACAACTAAAGGTAATTGTTAGGATTATATCCTCTTATGTACATAATTGAGCTATACGAGATATTCTATCTAAGAGTTTGAATGAGGTCAAACTCTGTGTACATAAGAGAATATAATCCTAACAGTAATTTCTCCTACATTAAATCACATCAGTCATCAGGTCACCCTAATGAACTTTGTTTTTATTTCCGTTTACACTGACTTAAGTTTATGACGAAAAATATCCCTTATATATAAAATATAAACTAATGCATTAGTATTACAAAAGATAGCACAACATTCATTTAATTCAAAATTTCTATTTTCCAAAGATCTCTTCATCCCATTTCCAGTTTCTAAATTTCTAAACCTAGAACAACGGTAAATTCAAACAAAAACATAACCCACCGAGGTGAATTGATACAAATTAAAGCATTCGATAGTATAGTGCAATTTCTCCTGAATTTTAAATCGAGTTACACTTATGAGTTATGAGTTAAGATTTCAGAGTTTAAAAGATCCCGACAAAGATAGTGTGAAGAGCGACATGAACCATGTTCTGTGTTCTGAATGAATTTATGTGCAAGTGCAGCAAGTTTGAGGAACATAAATGCCATCAGATTTTGGGGAACATAACACGATCCTTCATTACCAACAAACCTATAACCATTGCCAATCAAAACCATCACCATTACCAGCACCATAGTGATCCAACAAGTCTACGGAGCTGAGCTCAAACTCGTAGTGAAAATCACAAATCGAATCCGCGTATCCCCTGCCTGTCGTCATTTTCTCCAACTCCAAGGCTTCGTGTTCTTCGCGGACGCCTCCATCCGCCATGGCTTCATCAGATGCAGAGGTGTTTACGGTCGAAGAAGCTGATGTCTCCGACACCTTATTGTCGTCTTTTTGCACTACATTTCTGCTTCTGTTGTTGCCATTAATCCTGTGCTTTTTGATGCCGAGCT
This sequence comes from Erodium trifolium, assembly GCA_036897425.1. Classification (NCBI taxonomy): domain Eukaryota; kingdom Viridiplantae; phylum Streptophyta; class Magnoliopsida; order Geraniales; family Geraniaceae; genus Erodium; species Erodium trifolium. The sequence continues at coordinate 7,673 of JAYMTN010002566.1, read as the reverse complement.
TCTTGCTTAAGTGTGTGTTCCAGTAATTCTTCACTTGATTATCTGTTCTTCCCGGAACCCGTTTCGCAATCAAAGACCACCTGATCAACAATTGAGCAAGAAATAAAAAGACGTGAATCATCACTCCTTGGTAAACAACTTAGCTGATAAAAGAAAAGTCCTTGGACACGGGTTTTTTTACGTTCTTTCCAGAGAACGTATTTTAATAAAAAAAAACTGAGCTGATAAAAAAAATCATTCCTTGGTAAATTCTTTTTTTACGGGAATAACAATTCGTTAGGCAAAAGCCGAGCCATAAAAACAGGATAAGAGCATCCACAATGGAGGTCGATTCTATAGTCTATTTAATGAAAATTTGGGTCGATTCGACTGAGAGTCTCATGCATAGGGAGAAAGAAAACTGCCTCTGTTCGGTGTATCTGCAGCATTGATGATATTTTTTTATCAGAGATGTTTTATAAAGGCCGTAATCTCAAAATGAGACAAAGCAGTCTGCTCGGGAGCAAACTAATACCACGAACTACAAAGTTCAAACAGAGCAAGAGTTTGGAAAAAAACCAGTCCAACCACAAAACAACTGAAAAACTAAAAGCAGCGTCGGAGAATTTATAGACACAAAGAGAGAGAATCGCTGAATCCAAGAAAAAAAACACCCTTTTTCATGGAATCGACGCCCATAATAGACGCCATTGTGTCTGCTCTACATGATATTGAAGAGCTAACCTGTTCCCAATGAGTTTGTGGAGCCTAGTGATGAGGTCTTCTTCTTCCACGGTGAAGCTGCCTCTGTTCACAGTCGGACTCAGGTAGTTCATCCACCTTAACCTGCAACTCTTCCCACATCTTTTCAAACCTAAACACAATGCACAATCGAGGACAAAACAAAACAAAACAAAAAAAGCTCGACTGTTTAGAAATGGAAAAGAAAAGAAAACACAAGGAGAAACCAAAAGAAGAAATTGAATCCTCTAACCAGTTTTCTTAGCAATTCGGTTCCACTGTCCTTTACCATGCAGCTTAACGTAGTCGGTGAGGACCTTGTCTTCTTCTGCGGTCCACAGACCTTTCTTCTGATCTTGAGTTGTTCCAGTTCCGCCTTCCATTCTCGTGCTCGTTACAGATCACTGCCCTTTTGTTTCCACAGACACAAACCCACTCTCTCCTTTATGTACTTGAGAACAAACTGTGGGGTGTGATTAATTGTTGCTTGAGCTTGGAGTCTCGCATATATACACACAATGTCAAATATTAATTTGGTTTGGCCCATGTGTGGTCCAACACTACATCGTCTTTTGTGTTTATTATCTCTAGATCCATATATGGAAGTTTAGTTATGCTATGACCCATGTGTAGAAATCACAGACCCGGTTACATACAAGTGTATATATACATACATATATGATTGATGAGATGATCATGATGCTAAGTTTAACTAACTTTCCATTTTCTTTTTTTACTTCAACTAAATAAGGACAAGGATACGGTAAAAAAAATGTAAATTTTGGTTTTTGTTGGATGATGCTGACCATGTCATGAGTATATCCAATTTCGGCACACATTCCGATACGGAATGAAAAGAAAAAAAATTCACCGCTAAGCTTCGATAATGATCATAATCGAAATTTCAAATTGCGTGCAGAGTTCACTTTACTTTTAACACTTCATGGGTGGAATCAAAATAATCTGGCTGCTCTGTGAGTGTGCTCTTAATCGTGACAGGGAAGGTCAGGGTTTGACCATAACATTAACATTTGTTATGAATTTGCGAACACCTAATAATATATATATTTTTTTAATATTTAGCACTTGTTCCAATCAAGAGGACCACTATGTACTGTTTGTGATCGACAATTTAGTCTCAGCCTGCAGAACTCATTAATGGTGTCTGACATTTCCTCAGTTATGAGAGCGCCAACTCCATGTTCCCTACCGGGCTTATTGACCAGTTGACTGGGAGTTGGAGTTGTGTTTGTGTGCATGGCCTTGAGTTCAAGCAATCGTTAATCCCACACGCCCATACGCGATACAATCGAAGCATGATGTGTTTAAGGTGTACCATATAGATCAGACCACTGATGATAAAAATATGAGCAAGTACTTTGTTTGGGAGACTTGGCCTACCAAGGTTTAGCCAGGAAAGTCTACATGGCCAAACTCTAAGGGCATTCCGACCTCTGCACCAATACTTTATTTTCAATTTTTTAAATGGTATAATGCTTAATAAAAAGTTAAAAATAATGTTTCATCCGGTCACAACTCTTACATCACTAAAATGTATCATGATTAGAGTATCTCCAATGTAATTAGCCCACTAGAGGCAATTAACCCAGACCTCCCACGACACTGAGGCGATTAGCCATGCAAATCCAGACAAATGACTGTGTCGCGTGGCAAATGGACGCAAGGTGAGCAAATTGAGGAGCGATGAATCTTTCGCCCTAGAGGTGGGCTACTTGCCATAAAAACACATTTTTTTACGATTCATTCGCCCTACATTGCAGCTGCTCTTAGTGTATTTGGGAAGTGTTACAATAACCCGTCAAATTTGAAGGGGCACTAAACACACAGAATTTGAAGATGAAGATAAACACCCGGAGTTGAAATTATCCCATACACCAAATAATTTATCCAATTGGAATGGGTTGGAGCATATAAGAGGACGGGTCTCCCAAAAAGAACATCACCTTGACCTAAGATACCAACCTAGCAGGTCATAGATAGATCCAACATGTTTATCAATAAGCTCTTTAAGTGCATAATCACCCGAGGTAGGACAAGACTCACACGGGGACACTCGTCCACGTGATACCACTATCTGAAGTCTGAAGCTCAAACAAAACTAATCGTGTCACGATGTGCAAAGTAGAACCTTGAGAACAAGCCATACCTTTATACATTACCTCTACAGCATTTGACTTGATCAATGCTTCTAGGAGGTAACCTGTATGCAAGCATATATTACTCGTTAGTAGATGCTCATAAACGTTTATGAATCAAAGGGTCAAATCTGGAAAATACCAACCTTAAATAGCCTTCATCCAAGGACACAACAGTACTAGCCAGCCAAGTTCAGTGCACAGAGGGGCACATCCACACAACTTTGCCAATACGCCCGCGGGCCACTTCATCTGTCGATCTCCTTTTCTTAATAAACAAGGCACAAAATATCAACAGAAAGGGAAAGTGCAATCATTTTAGTATACGTATACTGCAGATGAGTCGATCAAATAGGTGAACAGCAAGCCAGTGATTTTGCTTCATTGATGTAACAACTTCTACAACAAATATATGGCACTGGAGCAAGTGTATGTACAGCACAATCCCTTATCATGAAATAATTCATACAAATAAGCGAAGGGATTCCCTCATATATTTACTGTACTGGTGGAGTGTGTTGGGTCGTGTTGAGGACTATGTCTCATCTGCCTTTGGTTCAAGTATCACTGAGATTTTTTCTTTGTGATCGCCACGCAAGACTTCCACAGTTACCTGAACATCAAAGAGCTGTGGGTTAATGCAGTTAACATGTAGTTTAAAACTTCAAATGGGTAATTAGATTTTTTTTCTTTCTTTGTGATAGTCACTTGAAAATATTCAATGATAACTTTGTTGGTCATTTTAAGTGCATAAGCCGTTCATATCTAAGTGAGAAAGGTTAAAACTACAAGAATTCCACAGGATTAAGCTTCAAGTTAAGCTCTAAGGAATCAGAATCTTTAAAGCAGGCAAGAAAGTGTAAGATTGTCAAATGTAAACTAAAAGGCATAGTGCTGTAAGATTATCAAGTAGTTGTACCTTTGGATTGTGTTCATTTTAACTAACATGAATTTGTATGTTACTGTGTCCATTTTATATTTGAGTGGGAGACGGCACATTTAAACAAATAAGATGGTTATAGAGGGTGTTGGAAGAGGAAAACTAACATTTATTACTACAACATCGAGAAATAAAAGAAAGTTAACGGGATCCATTACTATAATTCCAGATAAATACCAAATCTCTGCAGGCACATGTTTCCCGTAATACTTGGCACAAACCTCCTTTGAGGTAAACATTCATACAAAATAAGAATAAGGAGCAAAAGGGTAAAGACAAGACAAGATCAACTTCATACCTCATCACCCACGTTACATTGGTCAAGGATTCTGTACAAGTCACTACCATTCGTGACCTTTTTTCCATTAACAGATGTTATAATGTCACCCAAAATCAGCCTCCCGTAGGCATCACGTTTTGTGGATTGCAAACCCTGCATCAGAAATATCAACATATCTTAGTTTAAGTTTAAGCAGAAAAACACCATCAACACCATGTGATTGAAAATGGCATTTAAATGCAATTGGTTGGTTGTCTGTAGAGAGAGAATAGTCAATGTGAGCAAAGAAAGATTGAGTATACCGCTTTGCCAGCTGGACCATTCGGTGGAGCATCTAAAACAAGCACCCCACTTACTCCCAGTTGCTCGACAGACTGATCAGGGGCAAATTTGATCCCTAAAATAGGTCTGGTTACTTTTCCAAACTTCACCAGCTGGTCGACAATGCCATTAACCTGAACACACAAGGAACACAGCATAACTTAGTATCAATGGTGGATACAAGATATTTATAAATCTCAACTGAGCTAGTATGACCTGAAACTGAAGTATGTGCGAAAACCGACAGACAGCATCTTAGTAAAAACTCACAGTATCAACTGGAATGGAAAATCCAACACCAGAGGATGCACCAGACGGAGAATATATGGCTGTATTGATCCCAATAAGGCTTCCTGAACTGTCCAGAAGTGGTCCCCCGCTGTTACCAGGGTTAATGGCTGCATCTGTCTGTATAACATCTTGTATTGGACGGCCGGTAGCAGCTGAACTGATTTCCCTTCTAAGTCCACTGCATATATTATAGAAGATACCTTAGTAAAAAAGGCACTTAAGTTCCAAGAAAAACAAAAGAAATGAGGTTGGCTTGCTTTCTCCTAACTGAATTTTAATTAACTATTTACCAATAGACATATACTGTCTTTGATTACTTTTTTAAGTAGACTGCAATTATGTGAATATATAATGCTTGCTAATATATTGTTTTTTTTTTAAGTACTAGTATATTTTTTTAAGATGGCATTTAGACATGATTATGTGGAATGGAGAAAACTATAATTACTCTCAACCCAAACTGTACGAAAGATACCTTGTTTTTCCACCGAGCAGCGAACTTCAAAAATCTGATCTTCCTTGATGATCATTCTCATTCATTTTTTACTTCTTTTTTACAATGGCTTAGTTGGGCAGATAGTTAAGCTCACATTAATACTAGTACAAACTTTTGACAAGGGAAACTCTTGTGTGACTTTACATGAAGTTAGTCTATTTCTAGCAAGTAGCCACTGATCATTTTCAGATTCCACCATAAATCCACAATGCATATACAGATAGAATACTTGTCTCCAGAAAACAACCTAGATTGAGTTCTCACCTGATGACCCCAGTTGTAAGAGTATGGTCAAGTCCAAACTGCAGAGACATGAATCACATGTAAGAAGACATAAGCAAAAGTGAACTCTAGAAAGAAACGATGATAACTGTAATCTTTAAACTAGCATTTGTATTGTATGCCATGATATCAATTGAAGGGAACCTAAATAAATGGTGGAACCAACAATAAATCATATCAGTCTATACACTAGATAGGCCTGAACTTTGTTATATAGACATGCATTTGAGGATCAATTCCTTGAGCCAGCCTCTTGAATTCTTTCTTCTGATCAGAAAAGTAGGAAGAAAAATGCAATCTATTGGATAATTTTCGGATTCCACTATTATATTAGGCATATGCATTTCAGTTTGAGCAGCATCAAGGTTATTCCCAAGTTAGTCGTAACCTCAACGATAAATTGTGAGTTAGAAGCATGCAATTTTTCTTGCTAAATATTGAATCTAAGTGAAGTGAAATAGTTGAGCAAAAGTCAAAACACTGAGTACTCTATCTTGAGAAAAGTAGATACTTACAGGGTTTCCAATAGCGTATACTTTCTGACCAACAAGTAAGTCTGCGGAGATGCCAACAGGTATTGGTCTAAGTTTAGCTTGAGGTGCATCAATATGCAGCACAGCAACATCCTTATCTTGGTCAAATCCAACAACTTTTGCTTCGTAAGTTGACTGGTCAGCAAGGGTAACCCTGTATGTACTATTACTACTTAGAAAGGCCAAAACATAAGGAACAAACAACTATAAAACTAATAAAGTATTTTGATCCTAATGCCATTTTATCGACAAACCAGAATACTCACTCAAAACTTCAAACCACATAAGAACTTAGGCGTATGATTATAAATTCCATGAGTAAGAAACTAAAGAAATTAACACTGGAGCAAACAATCAGATCCAAAAATGATTAAACTAAGATGACCCGTGACACTTAAATCTCAATGTCAGATTTATCACCAGACCAGAATATTAGCTCAAGATTTCTAACCTTACGAGAATTACATTCATCTTCGAAAGAAATTAAATTAGGATTGTAGGGGCGACAAGTAAGGAAATACAGTACAGAGTAACTGATTAAGATGATAATCACTACAGAAATAAAACAGTTCCATAAAATTCCCATTCCCTAAGGTCAGAAAATCTCCAAGGGCTAAACAAGATACGGCCTATTAGTTATGTTTTTTTTTTTTGTCATTTTGTACTTCTAAGACAATTCAAAAACTTGAAACCAAATATTTCATACTGAAAAAGCACAGCGAAACCCCCTGCCTCCTGCAATTGGTGACATAAATTATTAAAGTATAAGTGGAGACTAAAAAGAAGGTCCTGCACCAGATTTTAGAGCATGAAATTTTCTAAACTAGATTACAGTGAAACTCATACTTAATAGCAACAGTGCAACACCTTTCATATCGTATTCACCCGCTGCATCAATAGTTGTGATGTTCATGTAAGTGAAGTGCAAATTAGGATATAGTGAGCATAACACCATTCTGGTGATGCATCCACAATTTGCGTGAACATCATGTGGGCTACTTCAAAATCAAAACAGCAACTCAAATACACGAGAAAAGAACACAATCAAAGGCAAAAGACCTGAGATCAGAAGCACCACGAATCACATGATAATTGGTGATAATGTGGCCATCTTTATCCCACACAAAGCCTGATCCCGACCCTTGTGGCACCTCCAGCACATCCAGCGTGAAGGCATCCTGCCTAAACCACATCAATCGATTACCATGCTTCACAAAACCACAACCAGAACAATCTAGTACATATGGATCGCACAAAATCAAATCAGTGCCAACAATAATCCAATTCCAACATACTTAACAGCAAGATTGGTGATGTAGACAACAGAAGGCGTATTCTCCTGGAACAAGCGCACCGTAGCTCATCGGTCTGCAACTTCCTCGGCGTAGTGAGGACAAAGGCCGAAGCTGAATCGACGTTGGCGACGAACAGGGTGAGCGACAAGGCAGCAGAAGTGAAGAAAACTAGAAGAGAACCCAAAGCCGGCTTCTGAAGAATGACTGCGAGAGAGTTCCGGTCAGGCTCGCAGCCGAAATGAGAACGAACACGAGGAAGCGCGTAGCTCTTCTTCGGGAGAAGGGGAGATTTGGAGAGGAAGAGAGCGGGTGTCCTGTTTGGTGGGCGAGAAAGTGGAGGAAAAGAAGGAGGTGTTTGG
>JAYMTN010002565.1:0-10933 GCA_036897425.1 Erodium trifolium | reverse complement strand
TTTGTGTAATTACCATAAGTCTAGGGTACTGACCCGATCGACAAATAAGTCAGCAGCAAATTCTTGAGATGTACAAGTCGGGGATAGTTAGTACATGGAGTTTTTCCTAATTTTATTATGGAAAACCCTGAAAATAGAGCCACAATTTGACAATACCTTCCTCTAGAGAAAGCTGAATGGATCTCTTTTCCAGCTCAACAGCATGTTTGCTTAGTTCAACTGAGGATAGCGTTCGCAGAACTGAAAATATTATATGAACCAATAAACAAAACATTAAAATCTAAATTTAAATTTAAGCAACTTAAGATGAGTTCTTTAGAGGAAAGAGCATACTCTGTAGATAATCCTCCTGATCTGAATGGTCTAATCTTTGCAATAATATCTGCAGTTGAACAAAACGCTCTTCCCAATTAACATTCTCGATTCTCTCTGGGTATCTCACTAGAGGAGGAGGGGTAGAAGCCGGGGGATGAGTTGACTCAGCTGGTGCTGATCTCATGTCAGACTTCCCAAGAGAGGGAGAAACCGAAGGTTGCCTTGAATGTGTACTGTCAGCTTTAATTCCAGCGCCACTTTTGCCTAACTCTGCTTCATGTTTTCTGCGAACATAGACAAGACACGCATTTGCAGAAGTAGTAGCAGGTTGGTGGCAAGGAGGGTTTACAGGGAATTCATTTGAAGGTCTGTTTAAGCCAGAAATTTCCATGGAATCAATAGTAGGCCCTCTATCCTTTGATAATGGAGAGTTTCGAATTGGATCAAGCACTTTGGTTTTATTATCATTCTGCACATCTCTTAATGGTGCTTTCTTTACAGCGACCGGTTGCTTATCCTGGGTGGACAATTCAGCCTCAGTAGTGCCAAGCCTATATGCATTGAACTTAGAGTCCACCATTTGTTGAACCATCTGAAGTAACTTCTCACGAAAGCAATCTACAGTTGGTATAATATACGATAGCAAGATTAGAGATCAAATGAATGCACTCGTAAAAATCTGAAGCTGATGTGAAACACAAATTAAATAGCAATAAATACTGAACTTTGTATAATGACGTGAATAAGTTTGATTCCAATATGCATTTTACTGTCATACCAAAAAGTGTATCTTCTGTTTTCTAGTTAAGCTCTTGATACATTAATGAGAACTCTATACGTAATAAATATAGGAAGGGCCACGTGGAAAATCTCTAGAGACGAGTTTATGAAACCAATATTCTATGAGGCCATATGTCCCCTTAGAGTCAGGCAACAATGTCGGTGACTTCAAATCTCTTTCAGAGGATTGAATTCCCCCAGAGAGATATAACTAACATAAATACTGGTCGATGAGTTAAAGACTTAGGAAACCATTTAGGACCAAGATTCAATCAATTCCAAATATGTCCAAATTGGGCATTTGACAATCATGTTTACAGAAATCAAAAGGAGAAAAAAAGAGAGTGTGATATCTAGATCCAATAGCCTTGTCCTCCAGAATTTCTCAACTACCCTCGCCTCTATTTATTTGTCTTCTTCTTGCCCCATCCAACACAAAAACATATTTAGATCTGTTTGACAATCTATATAGAACTAGCCAGATATATAAACGCCATTGTATCCAGAGAAAGTACAGAAAACTTCTCATCATTGAACCAGCAAGTAGTTTTCTACTTGAGCTCAATCAACAGATTACACATGCTCGTGTTTCCACCCTCCCACAGTTCAAAATTAGCAACTGATATCATTTTCTAGGTAAAATGTTGCCGTTTCGAGGTCAACTTGTTCTTCACCACATCACGCTAATGATATCATTTTCTAGGTAAAATGCATTTGCTGATGGCATTGTGTTACTCTCGAGATGTGCCACCGTGAGACAAAACCCACAACTCAAATCCCATCCCACATAGCAACAAGAAGATCTCATAAAGACAAAAATTCAGACTTCAATAAACACCAAATTAAAATCTTGAACATGAGTTCTGCTTAAAATCGAAAACAAACAACAACTACAAGCTCAATGACGACAAAATCTCATAAATGGAAAAGCTAGCAAAAAGCATAGATTGAATCATGTTCTCGTTCGCAGTGACTGATCATTGCACGAATCCAGAAACATAACTGGAACTACAATGGAGAAATTAAATCGAATCAGAGCAAAGTGGGAAAATCATTTACCTTAGCTCATTGGAACCGCCGGAGAAGAGAGTTGGGTTCCACGCCCGAACGAAGCTTCAGCTCTGACGATAAGAGTTATTTTATCATTAGGTCCTTTCCCACACTACTTCTAAAATTACAAACTGACCCCAGTGAATTTCATATATAACGTTTTCAACCCTTAAACTTGTCCAGTTAACACTTAATAAACGTGTCGATGTTTTATTGGTGGATCCACGTAACGGTAGAAGGAGACACTCGTAAAGGATAACGACCTGACCTCCTCTCCAAGTTCACTTCTCTTCTCGAATCATCATTTCTTCCCCCAAATCTGATTTCTTTTTTCAATTATATTTATTATTTTCTCTGTAAACTATAATTTACAAAAGAATTGTTCATTTTAGTCTTCAAGCAGGTGTTTTTAATTGAAGCTCAGCAAAGAGAGTAGGAGGAAAAACATTTCTTCATCATCGAACACAAAGTTTGATTGTAACTCTTTGCTGTTCTTAGGTTACGATTTTTGGGTTCGATCTATACTTCTTTTGTTTGTTGTGATTTGGGAGGTAGAGGATATGGGCACAGAGAGTGGTTCGAGCGAGGACAAGGTCGGTGGCGGCGGTGGAGATGAGGGGGTTATGGTTCACGTTCGGTGCTCCAATGGTTCAAAATTTAGAGTGAGAACAGCGCTTGATTCGACGATTGGGTCATTCAAAGTGGCAGTGGCGCAAAACTGTGATGTTCCCGCTGACCAGCAGAGGTTGATTTATAAAGGCCGCATCTTGAAAGACGACCAAACCCTAGAAAGTTATGGTATGGATCTTGTTTTCGGTTTTGCTATTGTTTGGGTTTATGGGTACTTGATTTCCTCATTGGATTCGTGATTTTTAGTACAAGTTAAGATTTGGGTGTTCGTTGTTTTTGCTTCTTCTATTACTAATTCTGAGCTTGGGATGTGATTTTTATTATTATGATTAATTAAAATATCTGAGTCATGTCATCAAGAAAGCAGTTGTGGTTTTCCCACTGTTTTGTAGCCTAATAGAAAAGCTTCAGTCATTTGATTTGGTAGATGTATATGCATCTGAGCTGAGCTAGCTGCTGTTATATTACTTGCTTACTTATACATGATATTGTCTTTGTAACAAATTGGTTTGTATCTTGGATCTGCATAGAATGATAAGAGTGCATGGTAATCCTACTTTTCCAATGCTATTGTTGGGGTTTATTGTTTTTAAAGAGCCTTAGACTTCTTTAAGTGGGTACATTAATTTGAATTCCTGTTCTAATATTTTTCTGCTCATTTTGTATGTGACTTATTTAAATTGGTTGTATCACTAGAACATTTTCAGTTATTCAACCTTACTAAAATTGGCTAGTGAGCCTTTACCCTGAAAAGGTGTCAATAAGTCAATAGCTAAAGTAACAGTGACAATTTCTATTATGTATTAGGCTTTTTCTTCCTTATGTTTGGAGGTTGACCTTCTTTATTTCTCATGTTGAAGGTTTGCAGGCTGATCATACTGTTCATATGGTTCGAGGTTTTACCCCCAATGCGTCAACACCTGCTCCTCCTCCTCCTACTGCTACAGTCAATGCTGGTAGTCCTAATACACCATTAGGAGTTACAAGGGGTGTGGGTTCCAATGAGGGTGGAGGTTTTGGTGGTGCTGGTCTTGGAGCATCTTTATTTCCTGGACTTGGTTTCAATCCACTAGGTACTGGTGGTGGGGCACCTGGTTTATCTGGAGCTGGACTTCCAGAATTCGAACAAGTACAGCAGCAACTTACACAGAACCCTGACATGATGAGGGAAATGATGAACACACCTGCCATTCAGAACATGATGAATAACCCTGACTTAATGCGTGGCTTGATCATGAGTAATCCTCAAATGCGTGATATCATTGACCGTAATCCCGAGCTTGGGCACATACTCAATGATCCCGGGATCCTCCGTCAAACATTAGAGGCTGCCAGGAACCCTGAGCTTATGAGAGAAATGATGCGCAACACTGACAGGGCAATGAGTAATATTGAATCTTCTCCCGAGGGATTCAACATGCTCAGGCGTATGTATGAAAATGTTCAGGAGCCATTTTTGAATGCTACAACTATGGGTGGAAATACTGGAAATAATGCAAGCTCCAACCCATTTGCTGCTCTCTCAGGGAACCAAGTGGGGACACAAGCCAGGGATGGGTCTAACAATCCTTCAACTAATAATGAATCAGCTACAGGAGCTGCAGCACCAAATACAAACCCACTCCCCAACCCCTGGAACAGTACTGGTGGTAAGCACCTTACAGCAAATTCTCTGGTCGACTATTATAGTGTAGTTTTTGAATGGGAAACAAGTAATATTAGTCATTCTGTGTGGAAATTATCAACCGTTCAGTATCAGACCCATCCATTTCTATTTCCTCTGTTCTTTATATTGTAGGCTCCCTGTTAGTGTATTACCTTGTTTTGTTTGATTAGAGAAGGCAAGTCTTTATATTAGTTCTAACATAGATGGGTGCTTGGTGGTGGAATAGGTTATCTCAGTTTTTATGATTTCAAAATCTGGCACAACCTCTCTTCTTGCCAGCTGCTTTAAATGTAAAGTGTGGCATGTCAACAATTTTTCCACTCGAGGTTACTAATGATTTACTGTACATTGTAAATGGCCAGGTACCCAGACAAACACTACAACAAGGTCAACCCCTGTTGGTGAAGCAAGAGCACCAGGTGTTGGTGGTCTGGGTGGGCTTGGGCTGCCTGATATGCAGAACATGCTTAATGGCATGCCTGATACGGCTCAGTTGAATCAGATGATGCAAAATCCAGCTATATCACAGATGATGCAGAGCCTCCTCTCCAATCCACAGTATATGAATCAGGTACTGTGATTATTATAACCATCTTAGTTCTGTGGGTGGTTATACCAGCGATTTGTTTAATTATGAGATCTTCAATTTTAGATCCTCAATCTCAACCCCCAACTGCGTAGCATGGTTGATATGAATCCACAGTTGAGAGAGATGATGCAAAATCCTGAACTTCTTCGTCAGTTAACGTCACCTGAGACAATGCAGGTTTGCTACTCATTTCTCTTATGCCATTACTAAATATAGATCTTTTTGTACTTTGCAGTGATTGTTCAGTCTATTAGCAGCATAATTAGTTGCATACTCCATGTGCTACAGCAGCGGTCATATTTACTTCTTATTGTTAAAGGATAGCTTTTCTTAGTGGTTGGCTTTTCACATGTGCCCTTACAGTGACAAACTCAAAGGTATAACTAACTAATTTAAACCAGACATGGAAACTAATATAATTCTCTTAACAAAAAAAGGGGGGGACACACTAAATGGGTACTTGCATATTTAGTAGTGCCATACTACCTGTTTTAATGAGGCGGTCTATTCATTATTAGTTTGAATTGTTTTTAAAACCTTTTCTGACTATGTTAGTCATCACTTGTGTCTGACATTCTACATTTGTTTTCTGTTGTGCAGCAAATGCTAACTTTACAACAGTCACTTCTATCTCAGACCAATCGACAGTCAACCCAGTAAGTCGGAGTATTGCTCTTTATTTACTACTATGTCACATATTGGGTGTGCTTTCTTGTAAAATTTGCTACTACCAATGTCTGATGCAACAATCTTGATATTATTCTGTTAAGTAGATATATACTTGTGATTTTAGCCTGGAGGATCCTGTCCATGATATAATTGCAAAACCTCGACAGATAGATTCATTATTCTATAATTGATAGTATGACAGATGACCTCTTTTTGAATATTAATTTCAAGCAGTTTGTGATATGGATTCAACATGTTTGTAATATGCAATGTATGTTATAATAACCCTGTCATAGGCTCATTCCATACCCAAATGGACCATGTTGAAACAACAGTTTACTCCAATGGTGTTTGCTATTTTTGCTCAGGGAGCCACCTCAAAGCGGTGGAATGCCAAACACTGCTAACCTGGGTTTGTTGATGAATATGCTTGGTGGTCTTGGAGCCGGCGGCATGACTACTCCAAACACATCTAATGGTTAGGAGCTCTTACTCTCTTAAGATTTATCATTCCTTAACATTTAAAAAATGTTAAGAATGCCTCTGAATGTATCATGATTATCTTTTGGCAGTGCCACCAGAAGAACTATATGCAACTCAGCTTTCACAACTTCAAGAAATGGGATTCTTTGACACCCAAGAGAATATCAGGGCACTGCGTGCCACCTCAGGAAATGTTCATGCTGCAGTAGAGCGACTTTTGGGAAATCCAGGTGCCTGAACTTATCAGACTTCATGTTCCTATGTTCAATGAGATCTGTCATGCAGACAATCAGGACCTGTCAATTTGAACTCTCTGTGGAAGCTTCAATTACAGATACATTATTGAGCTGGGAACTAGATATAAGCTTACTGCATGACACACATCACATGAATGTTTTGTGCCCTTTCCTTTCCCAGTTGTACATACTCTCTTTACCAAGACTTTCAGTTTAGTTTTTATAATTTTATAACTTTGTATGCACTGTCATATTTATTGGAATTGATTCAGCAGACTATATATTGATTATGGGTTCTTTACTATCTATGTGGTTCTGGATCTCTGGAATGAAACCTAGAGGTCAAAGGATGAATGATGCTGATAATGGAATTGCATCAACTTGCATTTCCTCACATGTTTGTACCAGCTATTTGCTTTACTGCTATACTTCACCCCATTAATATAATTATAAGCATTATTTTTTCAATCCAGACCCTAATCATCTGGAGAACAATAATTGAAGCATCTAGATCTGAATTCCATTTTTTATATGCCCATCATGTAAATTGATTGTCTGATCAATTTTGATCTACAAATCACACCCATCTCGATGCTCTCTCCATGTCATTCTTCACTTCAACATCATTGTTGGTCAAACAAAAGAACCAACAAATTAAGTACATATATTATAAAATTTAAAGAATAGAAACAAATAGGAGTTTAGACAAAACTCTGTCAGTATATCAGTATACAATTGATTTCTATGATGCTCAGGACAGTTCCAACATATATCAATAAGCCGATTCTCTGATTAACCATCGCTCGATCTATCTACAGACTACAGAGACGTGATATTCTACTACCTACACTCATACTATATTCTGAAGTAGTGAAAGTACCAATGGCTACAGCTAGAAATAAGGTAGAAACCATTCCATGAGGAAAATGCAAATTCAAAACTTCATGGAAGGTGTTCACACTTACTCATATGCTGCAAAAGAGAGTTAGCTTTTCTTTGCGCTCTGCTGGTTCCGCTTCTTGCAATCTCCACCAAATGCTCATAGACACCATACTGAAGAGAAGCAAGAACTATGGATGAGTTATGTAACCCCAACTGGAGAAGCAGTGAAGTTGCACATTCCTTGTTCTTGGGGGTCCCGTATCTCATAATATCAACTAGAGTTTCAACAAATGATAACTTGGCTATTTCATTCTGTGCCTCCTGATGTGAAGCAACGAGTAACAAGATTGAAAGGGCTTCATCAATCATGCCCAAACTCTTATCCTCTAAAAGACGAATCAGTGGTGGTATAATGCCTGCCTTAATAGCTCGCGACTTGTTTTCTTTATTTAAAGACAAATTAAAGAGAGCAGTGGCAGCGTCCTTTTTACCTCTCGTTGTCCCATATCTTAGAAGAGATACCAATGGCGGGATCCCATTTGAAGACCCCACAATGACTTTGTTCTCGTCCAGCATGGACAGGCTGAATAAAGCTGCTGCAGAATTCTCCCTGGCCTCGTCTGTCCCCTTCCACAAGATCTCAATTATTGCAGGAATCGCGCCTTCTCTAGCTATAAGTCTTTTGTTTGCCTCGTCAATCGACAGGTTCAATAGAGCTGTTACTGTGTGTTCTTGAATCTTGCTGTTTGGATAGGACAAGAGCTTAACCAAGGGTGGAATTGCTCCTGTAGTGGCTATCAAGATTCTGTTGTCAGGGTTCTCTTTGGACAGCATGCGGATTTTAGCAATGGCCTCACTCAGCACATCCATCTGATGAGAGAATAAGTTCTCAACCAAAGAAGAGATCTCTTCTATGAGTTCAATAGAGGAGCTGTCTAAGCCGACATAAGTGTCCTTCTTGGGTAGCTCGACATTGTTCTTCTCACACCATTGCAAGATGAGATTCCTAAGAGCAAAGTTTGGTGCCAGTGACAAGTGATTCAAAGTTTGTCCAGTCTTCGGACAGGTTCTGTGATTAGAATTCAGCCACTTTTGTATGCTTGCCCTTTCATAAGTCTGCAGGAAATAAAAATGGTATCATTTTGAAGAGCGCATGCTGTAGAATATTAAAAAAAAACACTATGCTTTAAATATTCATTAAAAAAATTCAGTGGATGAGAATCATGAGATATGTTGCAAGAGAGATTTTTTTACCTGTCCAGTTGCAACAATAACAGGATCCGTCATGATCTCTAGCGTAATTGGACAGAGAAATTCATGAGGGGTTAGTAAGGACTGACACTTTTGCAGAGTCCTTGATGCAACGGGACAATCAAGCACATTAGGCTCATCAATCCCCGCAATTTGTTTGAATTTCCCCAAAAGCTCTATCACATGCTGGGTGTTCTCAGGCTTTTGTCCATTTCTTTGTTTAACTAGTTTTCTAACAGCTGCAGTTTCGGCTTTCAAGTCTGCTAGAGTGTGTAGTTCCAACGTTATTGCTAATCTTTCTAATACAGCACTGTCTGCATTGCGCTCATCCTTCTTAGAGAACACAACCATCATATCCATCACCAGCTCCATGTCCTGAGTATCAGTTCGCCTCTTTGCTCGTTTTAGTTGCATGCGCATCAACTCAATCTGAATCCAACTAATTATAAGATCAACCGAGTAATGCAAGAAAATAGAAATGTTTTGAGAAAAGCACTCAGCACCGAAAGTGAAAACAAAATGCCTTTTCTTCTGTCAAGCATAACCAAATTCGTCATTCCCAAAACGGCCATGAATAGTAAGAAGATAACTTCAATGATACATACCCATCCAAAAGCTATATTATTATGGATGGAAGAATTGGAAACCCAATTTGACAGCCAACCCAAAATGGTCATGAATAGTAAGAAGATAACTTCAATCATACAGGTCTCTCAAAAAGCTATCTTATTATGGATGGAAGGAGTAGAACATAAAAAAATGCTCAAAATAATCAGAAAATCCCAGATCACAATGAAAAGCAGAAAGCAATGCAGCAGATCTAACCAAAATAAAGGGTGAGTTAATAGATTCAAAGATGACAAAGTTGAGTAAATGACCTGTTCTTTGACTTCGACAGAGATCCCAAGCTCATTGTAGGGTATACCCTCCAATGCTTCATTCAATCTGTCATACGCAGCATGGAACATGCCCATCACTGCCTCTCCCTCCAATGCCTGATACCAAATAAACAAAAAACCATAAGAACAACACAACCCCACTTGGAGTAACTCAATGTACTAATCAAGGTTCTAAAAATTGTTAGACGCTGACGCTTAGGCGGGCGCCTGGTCAGGATTTTTAGAACACTGGTACTAATTACATAAAAGAGGTCAGATCAGAATCACCCACCAAATAAATCTTGCTCCCATAGCTACAAGTGTTGAGCAATTTCTTCGCCGCCAGAAGCGCCTTCTTCAGGTTCCCCAAACAGCCCAACTCCTCGACCGGAACCGCCGCGTCGAGCTCCCGAATCTCCTCGAGGAGCGGCACGAGCAGCTTCAATCTCCTGACCAGGCACAAGCACTCCTTCCTCTGCGTCCTCCTGTACGCCGTGTACGATCCCACGGCTTCAATCACTTCCATGAGCTCCTCAACCACGTCTTCTTTGCCGTCCGACGAGCTCAAAGTGCTCGTCCGCCTCTCCATCGTAGAAACAAAGATCAAAATTTCCGGGGAAATTGGTGAGAAAGTAAAGTTGGAGGGAGTGAGAGCAGTGGCGATATATACAAATCCAAAAATGGCATAAAGATTCTCTTCTATGTGGAGTAATATTAACGGTATGGAACGTATTTTTCGCGGGTTACTGAAAATATTGTGACGCTTCGTCACGTGCCGCCTTCTGTTCATGTGGGCCCCACCCCAATCAAGTCCTGTCATTAATCTCACTGTCAATCTTCAATTCCAAACCTATAATTAAATCATACGGAACTTGATATCTTGATCAACATATTAAAGATTAAACAATTTATAATTTAATCGAATTTGGCATTTAGTTTTTTTTTTCTTTTCTTTTTTACCGAAAAGTGCAATTTTATTAAATCAATTATATAGATGTGCGATAAGAAAATATTTCTGACCATTAAGAAAGAATATATACAGAACAGATTTGTTCGCAGTTCTTTTAACATTATAATCGTCATAGACGAAATTGTAAGTCTTGTTCAAATACCCGAGCCTGGACTGCATCAGTTGTAGGAGGCAAGGCTTGAATCAGGGACCCCTCACAGAGCCAGTCCCTGAAGCCTGAGAAACCAAACATCCTTCTTGGCGAGGCTGCTTTTCAACCCTCACCTGATCATCCCGGGGTTCACCAACAAAACCCCTCTTCACTCCCCCAACATCGGTCCCTTCCCCACCTCTGTGCTCAGGCGGAATGGGGTCTGAAACTTCGGTTTCTTTGCCACCAAAGAGTTGGCCGGTCACTAAATTTTCCAGACGGGGTCCACCTTCCCGGCCTGGGTGCTGGCCCGAGGTCCTGTATCCTTAGATACAATGCTTGGGGAAACAATCGGCTCCTACCTCGAGATGAGGCGCCCTTAGATACAGTGCTTGGGGATAAAG
>JAYMTN010002564.1:0-10935 GCA_036897425.1 Erodium trifolium | reverse complement strand
ATCTGCATCAACATGTAAACTTAAATACTCAGCAGTAGAATAAGCATTAGCACAAACATTTAACACACGTTTTAGTTAGAGTCGAAGAAACATTTGCACTAAATATCAGATATATTACCTTGGGATTGTACCGGCTGATACCACTTTCAGACAGGAACTTGTCCAGTACATCAGTGTGAGAATTAATTTGACCGTAGTAAACTTGTTCTTGTATTCTGGGAAGCTCTTCATTCATAGCAGTCATAAGAGATTCCTGATCAAAGTCAACATAAATTCACTTTCACACCAATTAAATAAACTAAAAAATGTTGCACAAGTTCTAGCCTTCTAGGGACAAAATTGACATGCTAAAGATGAGGATACTTGCATCAGTAACTAGGGACAGATGACGAGAATATCTCGTATAATACCTCATTAGAGTCAAAGACAAGTCCATTCATCAGGAGGGAACACTGTAAATTAGCCAGACCCAATTTAAAAACAAACATGGTGCCCTCTTGAGATTGTTCGTTAAATGTTTGCTCCTTCTCCAGCTTTAGTAATGTATCTTGAGGTGGAGAGCTTGCCTTTGGTCTGCGAAAACAGGTCAAGAAGTTATATTATCACCTTCATTTAGAATTAGTATATGCAAATAATTTCATAGAGGTGAAGAAGGGAAAGAAAAAATATTCTAATCAACAAGGCCGAGTCTCTGATATTAGTGAGATCAGCCAGAGAAATTTTAATGAAACTTACAATACTGTTTCTACAAATGCTCCCTCAACGTATTCCATCTCAAGAGCATCATCTGCAGAATCATCTGACTCAGTTCGAAGCTTATTTACCTGCCAGACATGTACATAAAGATTTTCTGGTATATTATATATGAAAGACTCATCCCCGGATGTTGCATAACTTTAGTTAATGCACACACTGGACAAGCAACAAACACACACATTGCGGCTCCAAAGTACAAAAAAAGGACTAAACCCATACATTGCTCAAGAACTGGAAAGCTGTGCGAATCCCATGATTTTCCTTGACATAAATGAAGAGACGGATTATCTGCAAAACAGGGAGTCAAGAACAACATCTGTAAAACAGCATTTTGCCAATGATATTTGGTGGCATTTGAAGAGTGAAACAGGATTATATAAAAAGGCCAATTTGATAAGCAAAAATCAAATACAGTGAGAAACTCAACAGTACATTATTCTGAAAGAGAAGGCAAAATAAGAATGTAAAATGAAAAACCAAAAAGTATACATACCAAACTGGATATGTCCTCACTTTTACGGCCATTCTCCACTGTAGATGATTGCAGTTCACCGCCATTCGTTTCTAGTTTCTTGATCAACTTCGCAGAATACAATATCACTCCAAATCGCATAGGAAAATTGTTCTCATATAATGATGTAATCATGTCAACAGACTGCGATATTCCAATAACAAAGATGGTGAACAAATTTTGCTAGCAACAATACGTGATAGAAATCATATTATTTAGAAGCATACATAAAAATTACCTCAAGACCACAAGTGGTGCCAGGATCAAGCACGAAAACTGCATGGAACAGGTTCTTGCGAATGTAACGTAATTGCCCAGGGAAAACTGGCATCAAAATCTACAAAAAAATATAATTAAATCCCTGCATTTCGAAAAATGCTTGCACTCATAAAGCTGAGTCAGGCTTGAAAAAGACTGATATACCTCATTTAGGCTGCTACGCCATCGTCTATACATAGCATCTTCCTCCAAGTTATTGAGATAATGAACATGCGTCGAACGAAAATCTATACGGAATGTATTGGCTTCGGCGGGAGGCATAGTTGATAGGAGCTTTCGTACTGTGCTATCTGGAATCTGATATTATTATCCAGGTCAAGTTATTAATAAGTCTCAGTGGACTTAACAGTAGCCATAATATTCGGTTATTTATTCTAAAGGAATGCGCATTTATCATCTGAAGTGTTCTGGCTTAGAAAGGAAAGATTTAGCATACACACCTTCAATTTTGAAAACTGATCAGCCAATGATAACTCCTGATGAACCATGTCAACCAACCTACAAAAGCGAAGGGATATATTTTCTATCACAACCATAAAAGGTAACTTGCTTCTAATTTTGAACACGTCCAAGTAAGAATGAGAAAAACATTAATTCTGTAGCAGGAATCATGAAAATAGACCAGTAAATGAGGCTGAAGCACCACAGGTCATGAAAAGCACAAGTATGAAATTGATAATGAGCAGAAAAGAACAGGTCTGGAGAAAAGTAATGCTGGAGAAGGATATTACCAAAAGCAGCAATTACAATGTTCCGATTAAAAAAATATCACTAAAATAGGGCAAAGTTCAGCGACACAATTGGAAAAAGAAATCAAAGAGAGCAAAAGCATTACTGATGAAGATCAATATCTTCAATGTTGACTAAAGCACCATTTAGAGCCATTAAAGACTTGCCAGGAGGGATCATTCGCTGATTTGAGAGTATTTCCTCTTTAACTGACTCATTCAGCTGCGAAATGACATGATTTAAAGAGTACAATCAGGATAAATTACACTCAAACACAGTACATGTTACATTCATAACTACAACTGCTTTTCAAATTCAAACTTCAGTATATATATCAGGAACTTTTACCTTCATACGAGATAAGGAAGAAACCACGCTAGGGAAATTTTGGTTAATTTCCTGCATTGATTGTATCGGATCAGAAGCTTGAACAATTCTCTGGGCAGTTTGATGTCCCAAATCTGAAGGAAATAAGTTGTTAGATATTATATAGTTTAAATGATTATATGGAAGCTTAGATTGATACCTTTTAGTTCCCAGACATCAAGAGTATCAGACACTGTGGATGACAATAGATAATCCCTAAAAGCCATTACTTCGGATGTAAGCTCAGGTTTTCGTTCCTGCAAGTGGAAACTGACATAAGTTCACATAGCTTCTGAATAGGTAAAGTGGATTATCTTATGATTCTTATTGGCCAGGATGGTATGAAATTTTAAGCAAAACTATATCAGATTATCCACATGCATTATCTTCCACCATTCCTTCCTAGATCGCATTCCTTGTGATTTCAAGCACCATCATGTCATTTTTTTTTCATTGGGAACTTTTCACTCCTTGACTTTTCGCTTTATCTTATTGTAATCCTACAATATTAAGATGGTAAACAAATAAAACTATAGGGTCACTTCTCCAGGTTCAGCATCAATGAGAAAAGGGACAATACTGTATCATCACAAACAGTTTAGCATCCATAGAAATGTCAATGACCATTCTAAAACATGATGATGACAACACACATGCAAACACGACAGTTTTGTAATTGTAGTTATGCATATGGTATGTAATTATCTTCTATCTCTGGACATATAAATTTATATAACTTAGTACCAGAATCTTTGAGAATATGAACCCTCTAACTTCTTGGCTAAGATCTTCTGTCCGGGGATCCTCGAGAGTGACACCTGCGGTTAAACCTAACGCTGTAAGGAAAGTATCTTTAACCCTTCAAATTGGAGAAACAAAATTATATATAGGAAATACAACTCCAATCATAAGAACGAAGGTCTCATGAGCATATATTTATTGATGAATGCTACAAAAGATGAGTTAAGTATATATAACGATAAAAGGTAAAGTTAACATCAACCCTTCTATACCGCTCTATTAAAGTAACAAACATATTGCCAAATGTTTGTCATTAAAAGCCAGAGATAGAGGGGCTCAAATCAATAGCATGACAAAGCTGTCATATCCAGCTTGTCTCCTACAGTATAAATCTTAGTTTTAAGTCCCAGCACAAGTTAATTTGATGAAGCCTACAGGAGAAATCAGCCTCTTGGGAAAAAATGAAATCTATTATGATTACAACATTCTAACCTTTCTTTACTACGCTGTCATCCATAGCCTTATATTCCATGTTCTTCAAAGCAAGTTCTACACCATAACCGCCCAAATTTAAGGAATCACTTATTCCAACCGCACCACATTGACCAGTTTTTGCTTCACATCCCGAAGGTAATACAGATCTAACAACATATTTAACTTTTCCCTGCAGGACATTTGGAATATTTGTCAGTAGTTATCATGCAATAAAATAAATATAACAAAACAAAGTCACTAAAAAAAGATTCAGTTCAAAACAGGAGGCAGCTGATGGAAGCTGTCTTTTTTGTGTTTTTAGAGGATAAGATGTTTTGTTTTTATAAGTTCCACGATACTCTTTAATACATGGAAATAAATGATGCTATATGAGAGGATAGACTATCAAAGGGTCCAGAATGACCACCAGTAAGCACATACTATGCATGTATTTGGCGTCTAAACTTAGCATGGTACTTGTCTATCACATGAAAGGTATAACCAATTCAGGAAGTACAAAAGTCACATAGAAAATACTTAAAAGGCAAAGATTTGATCATAACTTCATAAAAAATGGTTATAAGAAATGACTTTTGTAACACTTGTAGTGAACCTTTTTGGCAGCTTCAATAAGGGTGGCATGGAAATCACTGAAGCATTCAGTTCCAAGAGCACCATACAGAATAGCAACTGGACTGCCAAGACTTGAATCAGGATAGATGTGATCAAAATCAAAAAGCTCGGGCTGCTGAAATGCATTTCCAGCCCTGTCAAACATGAAACAAAAACAAACAAAGATGAAAACGCTGGTAAATATATTGTATTACTAATATTATTATAATGAAAAAAAACAATAAAAATGAAAGAATGGTTGCAACAACAAATACATAAGAGAATCATCATGGCAAACTGAAACCCTGAACTTACAGTTCAGTAGGCTTATGAAGCCACGATTGCAATTCTGGAACATCAAAGAACAGGGCCCCACCAGTATCCACCCAACAGCAGTTCCCACCAGGGCTTTTTGGGTTCACACCAACAAGCAAAGTGTCTGATCGTTTGATTTCCAAGTTCTCATTTGTTTCGGAACTGACTCCGCCAGCATGGTTTGAGTTACCTTCGTCAGACAGAGGAAAAGAAGAAAGAGACTCTTCAGCTAGCTGTCGATAAAGCACCAATTTTGGGGATGCCGATCTTAGGAGAAGAGAGAGTTCGAATACTGATGCTAATTGTTCACTCATAAGAGAGCGGCCATGCTTCAAAATTTTCTTAACGCAATCTTTAGCTGAATGAGAATCAGCAAGATCCTCCTTGCTATGAAGCCAGGCATCAGTAAAATCCCAGAAACCATCTTTCCATTCTTTAGATAGCAGTTCACTGAACATAAGAAAATGGAAGTTATTGCAGGATAAAAGAAAAGAGGCATTAGATTAAAAGTAGCATTTGCAAGTAGTAAATGAAGATCACCTCATTTTTTTATTTATAATTTAACTAAACAACTCAATTGTTTGGTTAATGACAACAAATTAAAACAGGTTGCACTCCATTCATATACAGGACATACAGCCATTCAATTAGCCCATATAAAAAATGAAGTTCACATAATCCAAATTATTGTAGAAGCCGCAATTTCTACACTTCAATGGAAATGGCAGTAAAGCCTTGCTCTTAAAATTAATAGCAGCTAATCATTTCTTGTCTTCTTTTTTTTAAATCCAAATGGGTAAATGTAAATATTTTCTAGTTTCTAGATTGGCAAGTAGCCCACCAAATGAAAAACAAAATGAACTTCACATAATCCAAATTAATGTAGAAGCCACAATTTCTACACTTCAATTGAAATGCCAGTAAAGCCTTGCTCTTAAAACTAATACAGCTAATCATTTCTTAAGTCTTTTTTTAAAATCCAAATGGGTCCATGTATATATTTTCTAGTTTCTATATTGCCAATATATAAATTCTTCTACAATGTTCATGTCAAAATACAAAACAGTTGCTACACTCGAATCAATCCATTGAATGACCCCAAATGTCAAATTCTCTGCTAAGCATCCATCAATAACCGAAACCCAATTCAATAAAAATGAAAATAAAGCTAATAGAACGAAACTCCATAAAAGAAGCCGAAATCGAAAATGGGATCAACTGACCTGGCTTCTAAGAGCACTGGAGTACCCGACCACTTGGCCTGAACCGCGACCTGCACGTTCTTAGGTCTCCGATTATCTCCGCAGACTGAACCTATTCCGCAGAGGCTTATACAAACCAGAGTGATCAGAGCGACAGAAAACCCGGATCTAAAACGGGTCTCCATTACCTAAAATCGAGGCACCGAAACAGGTCTGAATCTTCACAGAGTTGCAGTCACTGAAACCACCATTAAAGGGAACAAAAAATTGATCTTTTGAGTGATTAAGACGCGGAGATCGGAGATCAATGCTAAGAGACGACGACCTGTGTTTGTACTCAGCACAGGGGGAGAAGACTGAGAGTGAGACTTGACGCACTGTATCATCGTATAGGTTTCGGCGCTCATACGACGCCGTTTTGTCGGTCCAATATGGCCCGGTCTATTGAAGTCAACGTACGTGATGTGGCAGTTCATTATTGGAGGACCTGATTACCAGATCCAATAATGAGTCTGCACGTGGCATACAATACATGATAATTTTTTTTGAGTCTCAAAATAAATAAATATTTTATTTACCATATCAAGCAAGCATCATTTTTTATTATTTGAAATAATAAATTTTGTCTAGCAAATTTTTTTTTTTTTTGAAATATTGTCTAGCAAATTTAAAATTATTGTTTTATACGTCTAACTGTTTATATGTATAGTTCCATGTGTTATACAATATATGATACAATAATTTTTTAAAAAATATATAAATTTATTCTAATCTTCATTTTTTTCTATTTTTGTATGAAATATTAAGAATTAAAGTATTTTTTTATTCTAAGACAGTTTCAATTTTGAGTAAAAAATATTGTTCTCTTTTCGAGAAATATTATAGTATTCAATCAAACCAATATAAGTTGAATCAATTGATAGACATCGTGAGTAAGTATAAAACTATAAGTCAAAAAATGACACGTTGTGATCTTTGTCTCCACGAACAAATATAATAGAAGGTAAACTCACATATACTAATCAGTTTCATTTATTTTTGGGAGAAAAATTATTGGAGTAGGTATATATTTGAGACAACAGTAAATTTGGGGGGAGATATTTTGTCCCAAAAATAAATGAAACCGGTATGCGCATGTGGTTTGATCTTTTATCATATATATACATAGAAAAAAATCACGACATATCAATTTTTGAGACGAAATATCAGTATGAGAATAGGAGACCAGTTTTTATGGTTATCCGTGTAAACTTTTTTTTGAAAGAAAGTTTCATTAATAAAACTTCCATACAATACAACACAAGCGTGTCATCCATCGGTACGTTGTTCTCAGGATCCCGAAAGATGATCAGCGAAGTAATAGCTCTAATATCTTGGGTTTGACCTCCCTGAAGCGAAACAAACTCGACTACAAAAATAACGACACATCGCCTCCAACCGATCATCCTATTACAATCTACAATTTACATGGTAACCAAACCGTTTGGTGGGTCCTAAGCGATGCGAACTAATCTCTGACTCATACTTTAGTTGGAGTGGGATTGAGTGCACATGAACTTTGGGCAGTGTTCGATAGGAGTACTACCTGGATGGTCGTTATTATCGACGGTCAGAAGAAATATGCGGATGGAGATAACCGACCGAACAAAATCATACTATTGAATTTGAATATTGATACACAACTTATCCTAAGCAAAAATGCAAAATAGCGACAAGGCAAACGACAGATTAACCTTACCAAAAAAAAAAAATCAAAAGCTAATATGCCATCATGATCCCAACAACATAGTGAACAACAAACAAACCTTGTTAAGGTCGCTAGTGGCGATTCCAACCAAGGAACATTCTGTTTTTTCCAGACTCATTCTCACTATTATTCATAAGAACATAAAAAGCAGCCATGAACATTGTCTTCCCCAAGCTGAAATCAACGAGGACACATGAGAGATGGGTGTTCAAGCTTCTGCTTACGATGCTACGGGCTCGGAGCCGAAAGAGAGTGTGATTGTTGTGATGGACGCGGATAGGAGGAAAGGCAACGTCGATGCTCTTAGGTGGGCTCTCAAGCACCTCGTCCGCCCCCACGACACTGTCGTTATCCTGGGAGTCCTCGGTGACCTTGGCAAGAAGAACTATTGCTTCCCGTTCGACATGGGTATTCGCATGCCTGGCATATGTAAGCAGTTTCACTAGTTCAAGCTGATAGTTAAAGGTTCAATGACGATAAGTGTTCATGTAAATATATACGTCTTTTGTTGTTTTGTTTTTCCAGGGGAGAAACTCGAGCTAGCGGGAGGTCAAGGGGAGATCAATCCTCAAGACATCGAGGACGAGATCGATAAGAAAAGAGAGGAGTATCATAGTAGGTTTCAACCATTTTACAAACAATGTAAAAAGAACGAGGTACATGTAACGTATAAGTACATAAGACGAGTTTAAATGAAAAATCATATTTGAAATGTATGTCTATGATATCAAAATATGAAATTTACGTAAAATTCAATTTAAATTGTCCATTATTTTGATCCAACGACCTAATACACCAGCTCGGGATGTATGTTTGTAAAACAAGACTAGACGACGTTAACCCGATCCATTGTTTTCATTTAGGTGAAGTTGGAAATCAAACTTGCTGCAGGGTTTTGCGCAAAGAACATCGCCGTCGAGGAATCAAAGAAAATCAACAGTCGATGGATCGTGTTGGACAGGTTTGCGTTCTCTCCCGAGACTTTCACATATCAGTTTGAGCTTAAACATAGTATCAGATACATAAGTATGTATTTCTCAAATATCGATCAATTTCTCGCTTTTGTTTATTTATTTCCCGGCAGCAACTTGAGGAAAAGCAAGGTGTACATATACGGACACGTGGACTGCAACGTGGCGGTGATGAAGGGGAAAGACTTCGCCACCTTAATGCCATCAAAAGCATCGAGACACGGACACATCCCTAGCAACGACGACGAGAACAACGACGACGGCCGTTGTCACTGTCGGGAAGAAGGTGGAGAAGAAGAAGAAGAAGATGTGGCCGTGGCGGGGGCGCCGCCGGGGAGTCCTTGCTGGTATCCGCTGTCGTGGAGGAGCGGCTTTCCTCGGAGCTTCTCACTCCGGGAACTTGAAGTGATTACTAATGACTTTGCCGATGACGAGAATGTTGTGTTACACAAGAGTGATGTTAGCATATACCAAGGTTTGTTGCAGGAGACGCCGGTCATGATCGACCGGTACTCGAGCGGCGACGAGCGTTTCTGGTCAATGCTCCGGATCTTGTCTAGGGTTCGCCACCGGAACATTCATAGCCTTGTCGGGTACTGCTGCACTAGTGACTACTTGTTCCTCCTCACTGACTTTCCTTGCATGCGAAATCTCGAAAACAATCTCAGACGTAAGCATTAGAATATAAACTATAATTGATTCTTCAGCTATTTACTTAAGTTTTCGATTGAGTTGAGTCGTTATAGTAGGGTTCCTCACGAACATGAGTTCGAATTCTACATTTTTCTCAAAATATACAAATATTTTCTCTTTTATCTCGCGTATGCAAGTCACCTGTAATTTTTTTTATTATTCTTTCAATGAACTCTCTCTTTCTAAATAATATATATAGGGATAACGTTGGTTCCAAACCTTTCTCAACGTTTCGTTTTCACGTTCTAACTTGAGCCAAATGTTTCGTTGCAATTCCGTACTTAAAAGGTTTGGTTTTTTGCACAAATACAAAATCTGTTTAAATTAACAGATCTGTTAACCCGGGAAGGGAAAAGTCGAAAATATCCTCTCAACACTTTTATACTTTGTGCAAAAAAACCAAACCTTGTAACGAAAAGTTGGCCCAGGTTAGGACGTGAAAACAAAACGTTGAGAATGGTTTGGAACCAACGTTATCCCTAATATATATCCAAATTTGTGAGAACGTCTGTGAAATTATAATTGGATCTTTAACTATGAATTAATCGTTTAGTCATAAGTTTAAGCATCCCGCGCCAGAAAAACATACATACAGTGATTATTAGAGACCTTAATCTTCATGATATTCGAGGCGTTTGCCTATTTGTTCAACTTTTTAGGTCGGATCTGATTTTAACATATGTGACTAAAAATTGTTTTTCGCTTGAATTTAATTATCATGCATGACCTTCAAACACCAACTTGAACTTTTGGGTTGAGTTGGGATCTGTTGAAACTTATTCCATTCGATATGTGACCAAATAATGTTTTTCTTAGCAATTTTGGATAGAGTTCGACGGTTTTAAGGTTGACTATTGCATGGTCCGTACAGGTGATGACTGTGCTAAGAGCATGTCGTGGAAGGTGAGATGGAGCATTGCGCAGGAAATAGGCGCGAGCTTGCGCTACCTGCACGAGGAATGTGTGGACGGGCCGATTGTTCACCTCGCCGTCTCTTCCTTGAGCATCTTGTTCCGACACGGATGGTTTCCGACAGTAAGTAGCACACGCGTACGTACACAGTCACTTCAGACAGTTGAGGAACTGAAACTGAACTTCGTGTATTGTTGTTGTTTGTTTTGTCTTACGTTGTACTCGTAGCTCGGCAACTTCAAGAATGCCAAGTGTCTCAAAGACGAAGTTTCCAAAACAGAAGGTTCTGCACAAGCAGGGTAAAAACTCCAAGACATCATGACATGAACTTAATTGTGGTTTTATATTCTAACAATTTAGCCTAGTTTCGCCTTTAAAACTGACATCCTATGCCTAGGTTTTAAAGGCGAACTTGTTCGAACTCGTGTTCGCGATTAATTAGGTTCAAATATTACTTAGAGTATTTTCACTTTTTAATAAAATTGTTAGTTAATGGAAACATCTAATATATTAAAATAATCATATTAATCCACTGAGAAAAAAATTATAATCACAAGACCGAAAGAAAATGGTTGAAAGCAACAAAACAAGCATTTTTCTTCACAATTTTCCATCCGTTGATGAGTT
>JAYMTN010002563.1:0-10936 GCA_036897425.1 Erodium trifolium | reverse complement strand
TTTCAAAATGTAACGACTTGAAAAGCCCCTGAAAGCCTGATGATATAAATTTGTCTTCTACATCATAACTGGTACTGACAGATGTTTCCTTGCAAAATGTCCAATTCCTCCAATCAAGGGACACATCGTCATCCTGCATAACATATTTAAGTTTTCACCCCAAGTGAGAACAATATACAGACACTACAACTTAGTACCCCCAGAAACAATTAGAGACCTGCCTTAGATTGTTGTCTACAGGCTAAGAAATCAAGACCGAAGCATACCTGATTTTTGTCAAATACATGGATAGGGCCTATCGTAACTTTTTTATCCTTTTTCACAGTGGAGGGGCAGTTTTCGACATCTATTACATCCTTTTGTTTCTTGCCTACTTTCCATGATGAGAAAAAGGGATGCAGTTGCTTTCCTGCGAACATTCGCGAATTTTCCTGGTATAGGGGCAAACAAAGATGCTTACCAATAGACAAAACAAAATAATTTTACACAACTACTTTGCATGGAATACTATGGTTGGAAACACTAACAACTTCCAAGAAGAGAGTTTAAATTGACATTAAGTCGCACATAACATATCAATGGTGCAAAGCTGGTATAGACATGTGCAGTGAACATATTTTAACAGAGTGAATTCAAACTACCAGTGGTACCAAAAGAAGTGGGCAAGGCAAAGAATAGCCACTGACCTCAGCTGTTATCTTAGCCTCTAATCTGAGGTTAGGAATTGGAGGAGGAGACGCATCCTCATTCAATATTTTCCTGGAGCATGAGCCATTCAGACCATCAGCTTTCAGGTTTTTCTTTGGAGTACTCTTTTTCCTTGGTGTACTGTTCCTCTTTGGTGTACCATCACTGGACTCCTTATCTTTCGCCTTCTGCCAAAAGAGATAGCATGATCTCACATTCTATATTCTGTGCCAATTTAGTTCCCAAACACATAAATTTCTCGAAACCCAGCTAAATTATAAACCCAGAGATCAAATTCATTTCGATTTCAGCTTGTTTCCCAAGATAATTTTACAAAATAAGCTGGAATGATCTAAATTCAACTCAAATTACCAGAACGGAGAACTCACCTTCTTCGGAGATCGTGGATGGGGAGCTGCTTTGGCCTTACGCTTTGGCTTCTTCTTCTGACTCCCAGTGCAGTCCTCGTCTCCAGCATCCTCATCTCCACCGCTGTTTTTGTCTCCCTTTAGATCGCCACTGGTTTCAGCTTCCGGTGGCTTCTGCGGGAGCAGCGTGGACTGCACCAATTTGCGGCGGACGGGTCTCCGGTCCGGCGGTGGGGGATCACCGGCATTGGGCTCCGGCGCTGGAGGGTCTGCCTGAGGTAAGTTATCGGCATCCATTACAGATTAAGTTAGGATTGTGAAATTAGGGTTTGGGAGAGAGACGTTGGGGATTTTCTTTTCACCTTGACGGTCAACAGAGAGAAAGAGGTTTGGTTTGGTCATTGGTGGAGGGAATTACGAATCCGTTCCCGCCTTGCAAAGGATATTTCGCTTTCCTAATCGAATATAGTCTAAAATCGTTGGAACTTGATTAATTTTTTTTTATTAGTTTTTTAAGTTTGGAAAAGATTATATTCAAATAGATTATTTAAATATATTTTGTGTCAAAAAATACGTTTATTAATAATTAATATTATATAAATATCAAACCAGTCAACTCAAAACATAAGTCTGGGCTGGTTGGAGTTTAAGTCCAATTCATTGAATAAACAAATTTAAACTAATCATAACCGTATTGAACCAAAAATTTCAGTAAATGAGTCCCAAACAATTTGTTCATAACGTTTTCTTCCTTAATAAAATTTCAAGATTATAAGTATTTACATCGTATATCAATCGTATTTTAAACGGACAAACCCAACTTGACCCGCATTGTAGATCAGACCCGCTTCTGAGGTCCCCACTTTGGTCAAATTACAAAACAGCCCTTGTGTAGTAACTGTCCAAAAGAACAAAGACACGTTCCAGAAGAAGTGATAATACTGAATCCTGGTGAGGTTAAATTGGTCCAGAAAATATAATAGCACCGTTGTCTGAGTCACTAGGATCAAGACGAGGACTACTGTTCGATCATACACATTTTTGTCTCCTAATTCGCATCCCTTTTTGAAAATAAATAAAATTAAAAAACCAGTCTTTCCCACATCTCTCTCTTTGCTATTGCTCCTTTTGGTGGTGGTGAGTGCTGTGAGTGGCGAGAACATACAAACCCTAGCACTATAAACCTCTCCGCAACTCTCCTTCAAGCTCAGCCTTAAACCACAGACTGAATAACCCACATTTTTTGTGTTAATTTCGGTCACCATTGGTGGAGAGAGCGAGAGATAAGACCATTAGCAGAAAGGTAAAGTTTCAGGCTTGAAACCCCAAAACCCACCACCATTTCTGTGTCGAAGCTTCAAAGCTAGTACCTTTTCTTCTCAAACCCATTCGAAGATGGCGAATCGAGAGCCCATCTGGGTCTGCTACTCTACTGCGCTAGCTCTGGTCTTGTTTTTGGGCAATGCAGCTCTTCCGGTGAGCTCCAAGTCCACAATCGAGCCCTGCTCCAACTCCGACTCCTGCAACGCCATGCTCGGCTACACACTCTACACCGACCTCAAGGTCGCCGAGGTAGCCTCCCTCTTCCAAGTCGACCCCATCTCCGTCCTCACCGCCAATGCCATCGACATCTCCTACTCCGACGTCGAGAACCACATCCTCCCCTCCCAGCTCTTCATCAAAGTCCCCGTAACCTGCTCCTGCGTCGACGGGATCCGAAAATCGGTCTCGACCCACTACAAAACCAGACCCTCCGACACCCTGACGTCAATCGCCGACTCAATCTACGCCGGATTGGTGTCCGCCGACCAGATCAGGGAGGCCAATTCGATCTCCGACCCGTCGGTGCTCGATGTTGGGGAGTCTCTCCTGGTGCCGCTTCCTTGCACTTGCTTCAATGGGACTGACAATTCCTTGCCTGCGATTTACTTGTCTTATGTGGTGAAGGAGGTGGATACTTTGGTTGGTGTTGCTTCGAGGTACTCGACTACTATTACTGATCTGATGAATGTTAATGCTATGGGGAGCACTTCCATTAAAGCTGGTGATATACTGGCTGTTCCATTACCAGGTAGTGTAATGTTGTCAATGCCCAATTGCTCATTGCGTCTCTTGGTTCTGTATTGGATTCAAGTGCTTATTATTTGATGATTTTATCATTTTGTGGGTATGTTTTGGGTTTTGTTGTGTTTGTGTGATTGTGTGAAACTGGTTGTTTTTCCCAATTTTGTTTAGGATTGTCTTTAACCAGCCTAAGAGTGACATGTGATAGATGGAATTGATTTGTGGTGTTGTTTTCAATGCTCATTGCGTCTCTTGGTTCGATATTGTGCTTATTGTTTGATGATTTGAGATTGGTTTGTGGGTATGTTTTGGTTTTGTTTGTGTTTATGTGATTGTATGAAACTGGTTGTTTTTGCCAATTGTGTTTAGGATTGTCTTTAACCAGCCTATGAATGATTTGTGGTGTTGTTTGTTCTTGGTTTATTGTATTTGTGGTTGGTTTAATACAAGTGTAAATTGCACATAACCACTTGTATGCATTACCCACAAACACATAAATTACAGTGAAGTTTCCGCGGACAAATGGCTACCCTTATGAATTTTCACGTGTCACCATCGTACAAAATAGACGGAAACTTTTTAAAAAATGATTTTTTTCGGCACATGACCTACACGTGAGTCTGCTGTTTTATAATATCCCAAAACTTCTCATTCCCATCTCTAATTTTCTGATTTCAATATGATTCTGTGGAAGATTTCGAGAACAGAATTAAATTGAATTCAGAAGAGTAAACCATGAGAGTGAGTAATTTTGAGGTATTTTAAAATTTACACCCACGTGTACGTCATGTGACTAAAAGAACCCGATATTTTGGATGGTTTCTGCTTTGTGCGATGGTGACACTTGAAAATTCATAAGGGTAGTAATTCGTATTTGAAAATGTACTATGGTGGTCATGTGTTTGTGGGTAATTCATAAAGGTACTCTTGTGCAATTTGTCTGAGTAAGTAGTAACATATGGTTGATTGGTTCTGTTTTGTGCTGATTGCAGCTTGTGCTTCTAACTTTCCAAGATCTGCCTCGGATTTTGGTTTAATTGTGCCTAATGGAAGCTATGCTATTTCGGCGAGCCACTGTGTGCAATGCAGTTGTGGGCCTTCCAACCTCAAGTAATCGGGCAATTTTGTGTATATTTTTAGAATGATTGCAAAAAGTACCCTAAGGTATTCACTTTTTGCAAGTTATAACCCTCTTCTTTGATAATTGCAAAAAGTTTCATGAACTTGTCTCTTTGTTGCACTGTATATATTTGTTTCAATATGACGATTTTACCCCTAAAATTTTGAATATAAAATATAGCAAGTAAAAAAAAAATCAGAATCTTGACATCTATTAAATATCTTCTTTTTTGGACGTACAAAGAGGAAGAAAATTCTGAGAACTTTGTTTTTTACTTATTATTTTTAAAAGGGTAAAATAGTCATTTGGAAACAAATTTACATGATGTGCAATAAAAAGGTAAGTTCATGACATTGTTTTACAATTATGAAAGAAGAGGACTACAACTTGCAAGAAGTGAATGCCTCAGGTGCTTTTTTGCCATTTTCCCTATATTTTTCTTTTAAAAAAATGTAATTAATTGTCTTAACTTGGTGTTTTATACAGTTTGTACTGCATGCCCGCTTCTTTAGCTGTTTCTTGTTCAAGCATGCAATGCAAAAATAGTAACCTCATGCTCGGGAACTTCACTGCACAGCAGACCAGTGCCGGGTGCAATGTCACTTCTTGTAGTTACGGTGGTTTTGTCAATGGCTCTATCTACACTACGTATGTGCCTATGGTTATTGTCTTGTCCAGTTTTTGTATAATAATATTACTTTCTGTTTATCGTTTCAGCAATGGGTTTGTTTTGACGGTGAATTGTTTCGTTTCGTTTCAGGTTATCCACATCTCTTCAACCTCGATGCCCAGGTAAATTCTTTTCTTATAAGCTTTATATATTATGGTAGCATTCGGTTGTGGATGTACTTCAAATCGTGATATTAATTGTTTTTTTTTTCAATTTACCATAATATTATATTTAATGACGAAAATGCCTTTTATATAAAAAAAATGAAAACTTATATCGAAAAAATAAATTAAGAAAACTATGGTGTTTAGTCGTTATAATTTTTTGTCATTAAACCTCAAGTTAAGGTAAACTAAAAAAAACAAAACAAAGTTCATCGGGTGAATTGATGTGATTTAGAACAGAAAGTGGCGCTTTGATAATAATACTAAGCACGTGATAATTTGAGATTTAATGACGAAAATGCCCTTTATATAAGAATTTGAAATTAAGAAAAATATGGTGTTCATTCTTTGTAATTTTTTTATGTACAAGAAGCATTTTTTGTCATTAAACCTCAAGTTAAGGTAAACTAAAATAAAAAACAAAGTTCATGTGGGTGAATTGATATGATTTAAAATACAAGGTATGTGAGAGTGAAATCTAAGTACCTCTTAATCTATTGCCATTTGATTAAAGTTTTGCTTAATCTATTACACTGAACTTGAAACTTTGGCTTAAGATTTGTTTTTGTATTATGTTGAAAAAACAATGCAGGACCCCAACAACTACCACCACTTGTAGCCCCGCCTACGTCAGTAACCAAGGATTCGACATACGCGCCCGCACCTGCGCCTCAATCGGACGGTGCTGGTGCTGGAACAACGATACCGAAGAGCACAGTGCCTTCAACGATGTCGGGTACCACATTCGCCCCTGCAAATGGCCCGAGCGGGAGCCTGTCGGGCGCCTGCTCGTTGGCAAATCCATCGGCTAGTTTCATGACTGGACTTGTATTGTATTTGTTTGTCAAACTGGTTTTGTGAGCTGTGTTTTAGGTTACTTGTATGGTGCTCAGGCCGTTTTGTTTCATTGCCATCAGGTTTCTGAGCCTACCTCATTGTTGTATTGTATTTAACATTTCTAATTAATCTCAGCTGTCTTGGAACTGATTCTTGTCTACTCTTGCTTGTATATATTACAAGAGTTTTTATAAATGGTGTTTATTTTCTGAGTTTAATGTAAAAATCTACCCTAAAGTAATGGCCAACCGTAAATTACCTAAAGTTCAAAAGTGTTAACATCAGATACCCTAAGTTTTGGTCACATGTTATATACATGTCAAGTTAAAAGTGTCAAAATTTTGGTCCATGCGTGACCTATTCTTTAGAATAGCTAAATTACATGATCAATATTTTAGGATAATTTTTTATATTTAATCTTGAATTTTTTTAGTAATTACAACAAAATGCCTTGACCTTGTCTTAAACTTAAAAAACCAATAATTAGAAAACAAAAAACCGAAATTGTGTACAAAGAGAAAAATATTAATAGAAATGGAAAATTTAGAATTTTTTCTGTTTTTTTTACGAAGCGAAATAAAAACTCAGGTATGTCATTTATTTTGCAGTTAAGGACTAGAACTTACTAGTAAAATATGATACCTTAAAATACATTTTTTTTTCATGTCATATTTTCATTCCAATGGCATTTTCAACATAAATTTCTTTGTAATTCATGTCTATAGAAAAAGTCATATTAAACTCTCTATATTGAAAGCATCATACAAATTGTAGTCGTTGTTATCTCGAGCGATGGCTTCTTTTTTCCGATCTCCTCCTGTCTCTTGCTAATCTCTCTCTCGATAGTGTTATTGGTACCCCATCTGGAGCTTCCTCGATTTGTTTCCTGGGTTAAGGTCGACAAGTTCGAGTTTTTTTTTTTTTTTTTGCACGATCTCCTCATCCTTTCTCAAACATCTATTCCGCCATTTGGGGTACTCCCTTCTCCTCTCACGGGTCTCCACCGTGGGAACGAAATGCAACTCAAGCAAAGCAGGGTGGCTAGAGTCCAGATGTGAAATCCGATTTACGCGCCTTTTTACAAAAATACAGCCAGATCTCTTAAGTATACACCTGCAACAACCACCATTAGTATGGTTTTTTTTTTTATGTGTTTCACTTAATCTTTCAGCTGTGAAGCCAAACAACCATTATTACTGCAATCTTGAACGCTCGTACAACCGTCTGAAGGGGTCCCAAACTATAATATAGATTTAGGAGGATATCCCTATATTATGTTTTCGATATTCCCTACCTTCCTTTATCAATAAAATTGACGTTGATCGGCTAGAAAAACAGAAATTTCTTGCATAAAGTGTCATAATACACTATTACTATTGAAATTATCCCCAAATAAAAGGACTAAAATGTTAAACAGACTAAAATATTTTCCATAAACCATGTGCTTATATATAGTTATGGGCTTTCAAATCTTAGGCCCACAAGAGTGGCATCCGAAACCCCATAAGAGTACCAAAAGCCCACCGGTGAACGGAAACTTTGGTCGGAGACGACACAGACTCAGTTAATACGTTCACAGAGGAGCACCAATCTCACTGCAACTCGGCCACTCACTCACTCATGGCCTCAGCTCCTTCGAAGCTCTACTCAGGTTCGTCCCCTTCCTCTCCGATTCACATACATTGATGTATACGTATATATCTGTATGTGTACGAATCATTGTTCTTCGATTTCTGATTGCAGATGATGTTAGCCTCTTGCTGGTGTTGATCGACACCAATCCGTTCTTCTGGAGCACATCCTCCTTCGCCTTCACCAAGTTCCTCTCTCATGTAATTTTCGAGCGCCGCTATGGTTTCGTTTAAACCCTAACCCTCTGTTTGGTTGCTGGGAAAATGCGTTGATTTTTTGAAATTATTTTGTGTCTGACGCAGGTGCTTTCTTTTCTGAATTCTGTGTTGTTGCTCAATCAACTCAATCAAGTGGTGATTATTGCTACCGGATACAATTCGTGTGACTATATTTACGATTCTTCTGTGGCCACGAACCGGTGCTCCGATGATGGAGTTATGCCGGCTCTGTGCTCTGATTTGTTGCAGAAGCTGGAGGAGTTTGTGATCAGGGATGAGAAATTGGCTAAGG
Organism: Erodium trifolium; assembly: GCA_036897425.1. Classification (NCBI taxonomy): domain Eukaryota; kingdom Viridiplantae; phylum Streptophyta; class Magnoliopsida; order Geraniales; family Geraniaceae; genus Erodium; species Erodium trifolium. The sequence goes on along the minus strand of JAYMTN010002563.1, from coordinate 2,884 downwards.
AAGAAGCAGCACGAGGGACTGCTTCTTCGTTGTTGTCTGGATCGTTGTCCATGGCTCTTTGTTGTATCCTCTATTGAGAATCAAGTTGGAGTAATTTGATTTGCTTTTAATTTGACTAGTAAATGTTTGATATCTTGACTTGATCTATAGATATTCAAAGAGTTTTTCGCTCAGGACCGCTCCATCCACAGCCTCGAGTAAGTGCTTGGATTCTTCTCCATTCTTATACATAGTTGTAGTGTTGGATTGATCACAGTTAGAGTTTTTTTCAATTCAATGTGTTAAGAACTTGATAAAGCATATTGGATTTTCCATCCAGAGGACAGATTTACCCTGTTTAGATACAATGCTTAGGTCTAATCATCTTCATGGAGCATGTGTACTTAGAAAAAGAAGAATTAATTAGAATCATATCCTATGGAAATAGAGAACGGAACCGATAAAATAGGGTAGTAAGTTTTATTGTGTTATGTATGGGAGCTCAAGATTTGTGTTGCATATCGATCATTTAAGATTTGCCTTGAAGATGTCAAGTTCTCTTGAAGACCTTGTTTTCCTATTCATATACCAGTAGCTGTATCTTCCTACGGATAACTTAAAGATGCAACTTGAGTTGGAAAGTAACAACCCACATCTCTCTCTTAACTGACATGATTATGTTGGCTTACATAGGGGGCTCAAGATTTCCCTTGAAAATGATAACTTCTAGTGAAGACATAAGTTGCAAAGACGTTTTTAGGGATAATTGCAAACTCTTGCGGTGAACCATCTTTTTTTTTTGCAAATGACATCCCCCAACTATTTTCTGTCTGCAAATCCACTAACAGGGTTAATTGTTCTTTTTCGTTGCAAAAAGTCGAAAGTAACCATGCAAAAATGTATACATAAGGGTTCCAAATTGCAGAACATGTATACATGAGGGTACAAATTGCTAAACATGTATAATGTGAAGGGCAAAACTGCCATTTCCATTTTTTTGAAGTCACGTGACTAGTTTCCGTCACAGATAATGGATTTGCAGACGGAAAATAGTTGGAGGATGTCATCTGCAAAAAGAATAAATAGTTCACCAGTAGTATTTGCAAAAAGAATAAATAGTTCACCATAGTATTTGCAAAATGCGCATAGTTCACCACAAGTTTTTGCAATTATCCTTTTTTTATTCATATACTGTCTGTATCTTTCTGTGAATGACATAAACTGTTTTGTAGAAGAAACACATTTGGAGATACTAATTAATCGGATACAATTTTTAAGTGGACCTTTGGGCAACTGCTGTTTAAATTGTAGTGTTCATTGAATGAAGGTTGTTCAGTATCATATTCTAGTACTCAACTGTTAGATATCTGAGAAATCCTTATTGATTTCTTTCTCCTGTTTGCCGCCTATTTAAATTTGTGTTGTTGTTACCTAATTTTCATTACTTATAGTGGGATATATTCTGATCGAGTTACTAATCTATGGAGCAGATTTTATGCCTGCATGGATCTCCTGATGGACCTGAACAGTATGTTCTTCAATGATCTCTTCCTTTGCTTATACTTCTTTTCCATCTCTCCTTGTTTTCAATGGCTATATTTTTTTTCCAGATATGTTGCTATTATGAATGCAATATTTTCTGCGCAACGTTCTATGGTAAGCATGTATGCTTTCTTTTTTTTCTTCCTCTTTAAGGCATTGTTCTATCGAACTTAAATTTAATTTTTGGAATACCTGCTTCATATACTATTTGTTTTTTTATTCTTAATTCTTTATCAAAAACCTCAACAATTAATTTTTTTGGCTCATAGTTTATGTTGATTTTACCTTGATTTCTCATATTGATTGAAAATGCCTTTTAGGTTTCTCTATTCTTCATTCTGCTTTTTTCGTACTGGAGAACTTATAGCATGAAAATTCACACGTTTTCAACAGTGTCTGACTTCCTTTGACAGTTACTGAGTCTTAACTTTGAAGGAAGCCTGGCCCGAGGTAGATCAGTTGGTAATTATAGGGTATTGTATGATGCCATGTATATTATTAATGTGATTAGGTATATGGTTTCCCTTGTTAGCTCCAACAAGTTGCATCATTTTGAAGTAAATCTTAAGTTTATTATGTATCAAGTTAAAAGAATCATACGTCTTGTGGATCTGCTCTTGTTGCAGGTTCCAATAGATTCATGTTTTATAGGCTCTCAGTATTCTGCCTTCCTGCAGCAGGTGGTTTATTTGATTCTTTTAGTTTATTACAGCTTTAGCAGCTGACTGCTATTGTTATTGACTGTTTCTTATTACATGCGGGGAACAGGCTTCTTACATAACTGGCGGTGTATATCTGAAGCCTCAACATTTGGACGGGTTGTTTCAGTATCTCTCGGTAGGTTGTAAAACTTGAGTTATGTCTAAATCGTGACTCATAATAGTTCTTCATAGCTAAGTTATATTATCTCCCTAGAATCCAGTGAATTTGAAAGTCGTGTCTTATGTATGATAAATTGTGAATATTGAAAATCCAGTTTATTAAGAAAAACTTGATTTTATAGTCTCCTAGAGTTAATAAGACGTTGATTAATGGGATAATCACAAAAATGTACCCTGAGATATTCATTTTTTGCAACTTGTAGCCCTCTTCTCTGATAATTGCAAAAGAGTACCATGAACTTGTCTTTTGTGTAAAATGACAATTATACCCTTACAACTTATATTTTAAAAATAAAAGTCCAAATTTTCATATCCCTTATATTTTCTTCCTCTTTGTACGGTACAAAGAGTAAGAAATTTAAGGCTTATGCGGCTATCTTCTACCATTGTGTGGGGGTCTTTGGAAGATTATCTGCTCTTGTGTGTGTTTTAACTTGCTGATGATAATGTGTTCTTGTTACATGCAGACTGTTTTTGCTACT
>JAYMTN010002562.1:0-10938 GCA_036897425.1 Erodium trifolium | reverse complement strand
GTGATAAATCTAATATTCAATGTTGATAAAAAAACATGTACTGAGGTAATAAAAAACAAGTGATGAGGATCTGACCCGACTGCATGACCGACCCGTTCAATTAATCGGTCAGACGATGATTAATCGGCCATATTCCGTTCAAATGGCCTAGAGCGCTCTAAGAGGATAAATCGGATCGACATAACTCATTTCAACTCCTAGGCACTTTCAGGCGAGGATTTTTACAACCTTGCTTGTGAAACGAGAGAGAGCGAGACGCGACTAGTCTTGGTTGGTACATATATTTGTTATCAACCATTTTTTTTAACTAAAATGTGCAATTTCATTAATTTAGACTTCAAATACATCTGAGTGTATCAGGGATAAATCCCTGACCATGAAGAACAGACAAAGAACACAAGTGTTTGCTATTCTTTTCATAATAGAACGTCTAAGACGGTCTTTAAAAGGGCCACCAGGGCCAACTAAAAATAAAAGGTACGGAAAACGCTTCGTTGGTGGCGAGAGGAAGCCAACATCGCGGTGGCTAGAGACGGCTCGAAAATGGGAGACCTAACAAAAAAACCCATTACATTACCCATAAGAGAGATGCTGGAAAGAAGATATATGGAAGAGAAAAGTATAACAATGGTTTTTTCTTAGGACGACAGGGAGCTATAAAGGAGGCTAGGGTTTTTGGCGTTCCAGGGGAGGAACATGTTTTTTGATAGGATTGTTATCAACCTTTTATTGTATTATATTATATTCCCTTATCTAAATGAGCCTAAATTTGGCATGCTACTATGAAACAAACCAGAGAGTTCCAGACAACGCTCGATGGCTGTAAATGCTATCATTAGAATCTAAAGAAGCCACCACACAAATGAAGTCTCAGTATTGGGGCCAATGTTTGACCTAATTTAATGTCCAGATAATTTTGTTGGGTAACGCCATTTTTATCATTTATAAAATGTCAAATACCAATTAAATATTCAAAGAAACAAATTTAAAAAATCCAACCTCTTCTCCGAAATCCGAATCACTCCAACTCCCTGACTGACACCTCCACTTGAGAGTTGAGACCCAACTTGCCACGTGGCTCACGTCCCTATAATACCTTTCCTCGGACCCACACAAACAAAACAACAAAGTGGTCGCAAAAATGTGCCGTGTTTCATTAATCACTCGTCTCTCAGATCTCAGTGCGCAACATGGCATCGACAAGTTCCAGGTCCCTCACCGAAATATCGGCCACCGATACGGTTCGTCTCAGTTTCGATCTCGTCTCCGCCGCCAAGCGAAATATCGGGTTTTTCAAGATTGTGGCCGACTCCGACCACTGGCTGCACCAGAAGCCTACTCTTCTAGAAGCTATCAGGAGGTGAAACATTTGTCGACAAATGGTTATTTGATCGGACGGTGGTGGATGCTGAGAAAAATGTTTCTTTTTCCAGGTACGACGAGCTGTGGTTGCCGTTGATTTCTGATCAGACGGTCGGGTCAACGCCTCCGATACTCATTCCTCTGTTGAGTGGGTCTGGTTCTGTCACACCTTGAACCCGGTAAGTTAGCTAGCTCTTCAATTTTCTGTTTGGTTCCCGAGAATTTAAACACGGGAAAGTGGAAAATAGTGGTAAGGAAATGTAAAGTTCCCAACTTTAGCTGAAACACTACTCCTTAACAAACCGTATTTTGTTTATTTCTAGTTTCTTTTCTTTTCGTTTCTTTTCTTTTCTGGGGAGCCAAACAGAATGTTGAGAGCATTTGTTGCAGGTGAGCTACAGACGATACTGTGAGTCAAGGTTCTCAAAGGTAATCGGAAGACCATCCATATTTGATGAACACAATGAAGATTATGCTGTGATGAGGTGCAGAGATATTTGGGTACAGAGATACCCAGATGAGCCATTTGAGAACGAGATCGTGTCCGATGAGCAAGACCCAGTTGTTAAAAATGAAGATCTTTTCATGGAAGTGATGAAGCACAGATCTTTATACTCCAAATTTGGGGAGCCATACATGGTTGATGCTTTGTATTTAATTGCAGCTAGACAAAGGTACAAGGGTTTTCTGTATATGCTGCAGAGGTTCACTGATGGGGGTTTTAGATTGGTGCCTACTTTGGATATTATGCTTATGTGGTTGACTCATCAGGTGGGTTTTAATTTTTTCATCAGTAACTCTCTTTATCTCTCATGACTTTTTCTATGATCCAAATAGGAATTGGGGAAATTCTGAATTTTACATAACAGTTGGATTGATCCTATTAAATTGAGCCATCTACTTCAGAACGATTAGTGCAACTGCTTTAGTCATCACTCATCAGTCAGTTCATGACTGTTCTTATATTTTATAAATCATTTACCCAGCACTTTAGGCTAGTATTTTCTCGTGAATTGTGGTTTTAAGCTGAAACTGCTTTGGTTCTGTGCAATATGAATCAGAGCTACCCAACAGCTTATGCAGAAGACATGAAGGAGATGGAGGGTGATATGCAGAAGGTGGTGAGTTTGTGGGGAAATGCGGAGGCAAAAGATGTGGAAAACACCAAGAAGCTATGGGACAAAACTTTTGATCAACCCTATGAGAGAGCTGGGGCAGACCTTGCCATTGGGTTGGATGGAGCTGACAAGTTCAAACTACCTCTTCAATGGGAGGTCTCAGATACAGATGCCAACACCAAATATAAGTCCTTGATGCCTAGGTTCTTGCTCGAGGTTGGTTGTGCACCTCTTACATGTATGCATATTCCATTCTTTGACAAAAATGTTTGATGCTTGTTATGTTTGGATCAGTGTTTGAGTGATTGAAGTAATGTGTGATGTTGTACTAATTTGCATTCATGCATCAAGTTGTTTCCTGTAGGTTTTCTTGATTAAAATCTTTCAAGATATTGTACTTTCTACATGACTGTTCCATGTAATGCAAGATATGATTGTGCTGTGATTTACCTTCACAGGTGTGTGTCTATGTGAGGCTCAACACAATGAGTAAGGCAATGCCAGATCCTACAAAACATGATTTCCTTCGTCTGCAAATGGTAAGATGTCACAGGGAGCTCAAGATTGATAAACCCATCTCAACCTTGTCACGTGATTCATGGCAGAAAGCCTGGCATCTTTATTGTGAATTTGGAACCAGAGGAATTGTGCTTGATCTCCGTCACCGCGGTGGGGGTTGCTTGAAAGGAAGCAGAGTTCAAGAGAGCGTCACTTTTCTTTGGAATGATTTACTAAGAGCACAATCTCTGAGTTTGGCAAGGGAAGTTGGTCAACAAATAAGGATTGTGGCTTCAATCACTCCCCCAGTTCAAGCTTCATATCTGTTAAAATGTGTGCCAGATAAGGTCACCGATGATTCAGGGGCCATGATATCTGACGTGATTCTTAGAATGAATAGATACCGGCCTCAAGAAGGTCGCTGGTTGTCTCGAACTGTTCTTGATCATGCAGGACGAGAGTGCTTTGTTGTTCGAATCAGGTAAGGTTCAACTATTTGCCTTGTTCATATTGTCGGGGAGAAACTTATTTGAAACTTAGACTCACATGTAAATTCTGATAACACAATTTTGATTTTGATTTTCAATATTGAATACTTTTATTGCATTTCAGAGTGGGTGCTGGGTTTTGGAGAAGAGGAGCTGAAAGTCCATCAGCTGTGAAATGGGAGGATAGGATCATAGAGGTTTGTGAAGGTTCTTGGTCTTATGTTGCTGGTTCCATTGGTAGAGCTCCTGGTATGTTCTTAAGGACTTTCATTTTACTGATCATGATTCATTGATTTGTATGAGTTCTACTTCACTGTATTGCATCATCACAAAATAAATATGTTAAACACATTGTTTATGTTGTTGCCATCTAGTACAGAGAAAGTGGTGGGAACAGCTACACCAAAAGAACCGAAAGAGCAATGGCAAGCTTCATGGAAACTTTCAACTGGTGAAGATCTGATGATACAATGGGATTCAGCAGCACATATGTCCACTCTCAACCTGTGTGTTAAAAATCAGGATATGCTTGATTCATCAGTAAGCCATAGGCTAAAGATTCCCTTTTAGTATTAGTTAATTGGGATAATTGCAAAAAAGTACAATGAGGTATCGATCTTTTGCAAATCGTAACCTTCCTTCTGTAAATTTATTTCGAAATGGCAGTTTACCTTTGAAGTTATAAAATTTAAAAATACTTCGTAAAAAATAAAAAAAATCCAGAATTTTCTTCCTCTTTGGATGTATAAAGAGGAATAAAATTAAGGGAGATGAAAATTCTGGATTTTTTTTCTTTTGTACCTATTAATTTTTAAAGTGTAAGATCGTTGTTTTGAATCAAATCTACACACTCTGCAACAAAAAGACAAGTTCATGGTATTTTTTTACGATTATAAAAAAGATGGCTACCTTTTGCAAAAAGTAAATACCTCAAGATACTTTTTTGCAATTGTCCCTAGTTCTTTTGCATATTATGAAGATAAATTGAACGCTACCATAACAATTACAGGTAAAGTTGCTGAAAGGACGGAAAATGCAGTATCAAGTTGGTTTGGAAGGTAAAGAAGAGGACAAAAGAAAGGACATTGATCAAGATGAAGAGGGATTTGTAACACTAGTTCGGTTCACAGAAGAGGAGCCAGAAGGTAGAGCCACTGCTCTGTTGAACTGGAAGCTCTTGGTAGTAGACCTAACTCCCGAGGAGGACGCAGTTTTTGCACTGCTCGTATGTGTCTCGATACTGAGAAGTGTATCTGAGATGAAGAAGGAAGATGTTGGAAACTTACTAGTGAGAAGAAGGTTAAAGGAAGCAAGCAAGGGCGCAAGAGATTGGGGTTCTGTAATGCTCCATCCTAGCTCATGGTCACCGACCATTCCCTCACCTCACCTCCGGCCTTGGTATTGGAATGCCAAAGCAGTGATGGTAGCAGATGGCTTGGATCACAGGACAAAGCAACCGGGTTTCACTTATTCACCAGCAGAAGGCGGTGATAAACTTTACAAGCGAGGGATCATCAACGAGAGTTTGAGATAATTAACAAAATGCAGAAGCTGTCTTGATTCTTGTAAGGAAGCTTGGTGTGCACATACATTTTGATGTCATGGAAGAAGCCAATACATGTATTCATCGGTTTATTTTGTGCTCTGGGATATTTCCTTCATGCCATAACCACTTAGAAATAACATTATGCCTTTGTGTAAATTTTTGTGTGTACAACAATGAGTATTCTTAGGCTGGTTTTCATCCATTATGCCTTGTGTAACAGTTTAATTTTGTGAAGAAGAATTTTTGATGTTAAATTTTGTGTGTTATATATATCTATATATAATATATGTTGCACTTACTGAGGTTTGCCTCAATACTATGCTAGTTATGAGCCTATTGTTGAATTACTGACAAAGGCTTTTTTTTTTTGCTTGGCTAGATGTGTATCAACTATCAAGTAAAGATGGCAATAGACCTTATTTATATAGATGTAAAAGAACATTATATTTCATGATTTTTTAAAATAGACAAATAAGATTGTTTGTATAAGGTTTAAACTTTGGTACAAACAATCCTGTTTTGTACTAGTCTAGTAGATAGAGTTGTGATGATTTATAGTATTCTTTTCTTTTTTTATCTTTTCCTCTGATGTCATGATAGCAGTAGAGTTCTTTCTTTTATAACTAGAGAATAGTTTTGTAAGCTATTTTCAAGTCCAAATAAAGTTCTTGAATTAAGGTCTCGGAAACCCGGGTTCAAGTCTCAATAATGGTATCTCACTCTTATTTATTTCCAATTTATGTTCGACTTTTTTCGTTAATTTTTTTGGGACTCTCTCTATTCTATGCTCTTTTTGGACCTCTCTTTTAGAGGGTCACAATTATGGGCTCTTTTCTACCTAAATGAGCCTATATTTGCTATATCAATCTTAAAAAATTCTTTAAAAATAAAAAAATGTTTAGTGAATCCTTGCTTCTATATAAAATTGAGACCAAAATAATTTTTATACACCTATTTACTGAGGAGCAAAAAAAACTGTTTCTTTGAAGAATCAGTTACAATTATACCATTTTTCATGTTTTACTAACACTATATTTGTCAAAAATTAGGTATTTGATAATGTTTGGCTCTCAATTCAGAGGGAATCTGAATGTTATTTACTGTATGTAGGAGTCTAGCTAAAAATGCATCTAAAGTTCCCTAAAAGTTGGAGGGAACTAATTCCCAACAAGTATTAGAAAGTGAACCTTCTCAAGGGAAGTATTTTAAATAACAATCTTGTCCCTCAATTTTTGAATGATTTTTTTTATTAGAGAGAAGGGAATGCATTAAAAAGGAGAGGTGTGAGTCACGGGATGAGAGTCACAAACCACCAAACTAGAGTCCAATAAGAATTCAAACAAAAATTGGAAAAAAAGAACACCCCGATCCACCTCACCGACCATCAACCACCTTCCAGCAAGCAAAGCCAGACCTGGCAGGCGAGACAACCACCAAGGAGGACCGGGGGCTAAGTGTCGAGCTCCTCGAACATGGTGCAAAAAACCATAGGCACTCCTAGTCAGCGCAACAGTCGGAGACTCGATCCACTCGATGAAGGTAAACTGACGGCCAGCTGGTCTCAGGCTGGAAAAAGAACCGTGCTGAACCCTAGCTAGAAGGATGCTCGGCTCAATGACAACGGACGCTGAGAAAACACGACGATTGCGTTCTAACCAAATATGCCAAAGACACATAAGTCTGATACCAATTCACACAGACGTCAACCTTCGGAGCCCCAAACTAATTCAATCAAATGTACCAAGAAAAAAAAAACAATTGTAGCCCAAAACTTTCCCTCTGTAAAATAAGGGAGTAGCAAACATTTTTCTATTCCAAAGAAAAACTTTATAATTATGTAAGTGAGAAACCAATCCTTGATGATTTCCCAAAGCTGGAAGTTGGAATATTAGAGGTGAAGCCTAAAAAGGAAAGCATAACTTGAACATTGTAGCTAGAAAAGGCACAAAAGACATAACATTGCTTAGACAAGAAACAATCCTTGCATTTGCATTGCATATAAAGGTTACTTAATAAGAAAAAAACATGTCACAAGTTTGTGTTTGAGAGAAAAATGTCTCTCATCATCACTTTTCTTGTCATTGCAATCCTCGTACCTGGTATCAAATCGACCCAAACCCAGAACCTCGAGGCCATGATCACAGAAGCTTGCACCGACGTCGCGGACCCGAAATCATGCATCCAAAACCTGCAAAGCGACATCTCAAAGATGGGTCCAGCGAGCCCCGACACGGTCCTCCACGCCGCTCTCAAAACGACCCTCAACGAAGCGAGACTAGCCATCCAGATGATCACCAAGTTCACCACCTTGTCCTTCACCTACCGCGAACAGCTGGCAGTCGAAGACTGCAAGGAGCTCCTCGACTTGTCGGTCTCCGAGCTGGCCTGGTCCACGGCGGAGATGAGCCGGATCCGCGCCGGCAAGAGGGCGGAGGGCGGCGGCAACAACCTCAAGGCGTGGCTCAGCGCCGCCCTCAGCAATCAGGACACGTGTCTCGACGGGTTCGAAGGAACCGACAGGCACGTGGAGCGTTTCATCAGGGGGAGCTTGAAGCAAGTGTCCCAGCTGATCAGCAACGTTCTGGGTCTCTACACTCAGTTACACGCCTTGCCATTCAGACCACCTCGTAACGGTAATTACAGTACCAGGTACCCGGATTGGATGACAGATGGCGACCAGGGACTGGTGGACTTCAATCCTCTCGGGATGCACGTGGACGCTGTCGTGGCGGCGGATGGAAGCGGACGCTACAGGACCATCACAGAAGCTGTCGATGAAGCTCCAAATTACAGCACCAGGAGGTATGTGATACACATCAAAAAAGGGGTTTACAGAGAGAACATTGACATGAAGAAGAAGAAGACCAACATCATGTTCGTCGGAGACGGCATGGGAGCCACCATTGTCACGGCCAGTCGCAACTTCATGCAGGGATGGACTACTTTTCGAACTGCAACCGTTGGTAATTTATTAACTCCCCAATTAATATAGCATCTATTTAACAAGCTTGAGGAGTGGTGTTAGAGCATCTCCAACGCTGGTGGTAAGGTCGGAGATAAGGTGTTGGCGGGGCAAAACGATGGCGGGGAGCAGGCATTTTGCCTGCGAGGAACCGACGATTCATTGCTGGCGAGGAGTGTCGACGTTGAACTAGCCGTTGGCGTTCACCACTGGTGTTTGGAGCAGTTGGAACCTCGAAGACAGCGCCGACCGTTAGCTCTCCCTCTGCTGGCGACACGTGGCAGTGTCGACAAATGCCTTTTTTCCCTTCTTCCCTATATAAACAATAAACCCCCCTTTCATTTTCACACACCAACAGAATTCCCTCAAAATACTACTCTATTCTTTCTCTTTTCATTCCCATGGAGTACAATTGGAATGAATGGTGTACCGAGCTTGCAAAAGACGACTACGTCCCGGCAACCCAAGATCAATTCCTCCTGAGCCAAAACTCCAGACCGACAAGTCAAGAAAGTCCCATGGTTACCGAAGACGTCGTTGTGCTGTCGAACCCCCATGCTATCGGAGGTTACTGACTATTAGTGCTGACTGTTGGTTGAGAATTTGCTGATTTTTTTTAGTCTAACAGTCAATACGAACAACACCAACAGATTAGCATCAGAGATGCTCTTGGAACTAGAGGCGATGTATAAGTTAATGTGCTCTTAGATCTTAATAAGAGACGTCACATTAATATATTGTTTTTTCTTAATTAGATAATTGACGAAACATCTTATTAGTTATAATTTACATGACGCTACTAAATATTTGCTCGATATTATGTAACATCTAGATGTTTACTACTAGACGTTTCATGTAATTCATCCTAAGCTGTGTTTTGCAATAATATATGTCGGGTTGGGGGATTTGCTGATAGATTTTTAATTTGCAGCTGTATCCGGAAGAGGTTTCATAGCAAGAGACATGACATTCCGGAACACGGCGGGGCCACACAACCACCAGGCGGTGGCGCTCCGAGTTGACTCGGACCGATCAGCCTTCTTCCGGTGCAGCATGGAAGGCTACCAGGACACGCTCTACGCCCACTCCCTCCGCCAGTTCTACCGCGAATGCAACATCTACGGCACCATCGACTTCATCTTCGGCAACGGAGCCGCCGTCCTCCAGAGTTGCAACATATTCACAAGAGTGCCACTCCCTCAACAGAAAGTGACCATCACAGCCCAGGGCCGCAAGAACCCGAACCAGAGCACCGGGTTCTCGATCCTCGACAGCTCCGTCATGGCCACCCAGCCCACATATCTGGGCCGTCCATGGAAGCAGTACTCGAGGACAGTCTTCATCAACACGTACATGAGCGCTCTGGTCCAGCCCAGGGGCTGGCTCGAGTGGTACGGTGATTTTGCCCTGAACACGTTGTGGTACGGAGAGTACCGGAACCGGGGCCCCGGTTCCTCCTTATCGGGTCGGGTCAGATGGCCCGGTTACCACATCATCAAGGACGCTTCACTAGCGAATTTCTTCACCGTCGGCCGCTTCATTGACGGCATGTCCTGGCTTCCGGCTACCGGTGTCAAGTTTTCAGCTGGCTTGAACCATTAATTAACTCTGTTTCTAATTCTATTATTGTAGTGTAGACAGACACATTAATGAATCAATTATACGTAATAATAGTATATATACACAATAAGCCCGAAATTGAAGGGTTGCAAAAATTAAGGTAGGCCTGGTGATTTGTCTCCTCCAATTTAGTACTTGTGAATCGTCTCTTTCACAGCACAATTTGGCTGTAATTATAATTATAATCCCTTCTCCATCTTTCCGGAAACCTATATTGAGGTAGGAGATTGGGCGGGATTGTACATACTTTAATTTCCTCCCGCCTCTGAACGAATAGTCTCCGTTTCACATTTCGCAATGGGGGAAAACAGAGTGGTGGTGATGGCCGACTCGATTATGATCGGGGCGGTGGGCTTATGCATTTACGTGAACGAACCCAAGGACAAGGACAAGGGCGAGCCCAAGCAGTCGCCGGCGTCTATGCGAGCCGTCAAGACCATGTGCGCCATCACGGACTACAAGACGACTTGCTACGAGTACATCTGCCCCGACGCCGGCGACAACACCGACCTCGAGGAGCTCCTCACGGTGGCCTTCAACATCACCATGACCAACATCACGGAGGCGGCCACGAAATCGGAGGTGCTGGGGCAGACCCAGGAGGACCCGCGTACGAAGCACGCGCTCCTGGACTGCAAGGAGCTGATGGACTCTGCCTACGAGGAGTTTAAGAAGTCGTTCGACCATTTGGGAGACATCGACATCACTCAGGCGGATGAGATTGCGGTGGACATGAGGATGTGGCTCAGCGCGGTGTACACGTACCAGGAGACGTGCCTTGACGGGCTCAAGAACACCTCCGGCGACGCGCAGGAGAGGATGAGGTACACCCTGGGCCCCGCCAGGAAGATGACCATCAACTGCCTCTCCATCGTGGACAAGCTGCCGGAGGTGTACAAGGCGATGAAGAAAGCGGAGGCGGTGGGAGCTCTGCTCGGGGACAGGATCGCCGATGCGGGAGTAGACGCGGCCGACGACAAGGACAAGGACAAAGGGAAGGATGCGGAGGGCGGTGCGGAGGACGAGGAGGGGCTTATTGACGACACCGGCGGCAAGGAGGCCAAGAAGGAGGAAAAGAAGGAGGAGAAGAAGGAGGGGCGCCGCCGGATGAGGCGGCTGATGAGCGAAATGTGGGATGATGAGGCGGGGATGCGGAGGCTGCTGGACAAGGACGACGACGAATCGCCGTTCAAGAAGAAGCCGGAGTTTACGGTGGCTAGAGACGGGAGCGGAGATTACGGACACTTGTCGGAGGCGCTGGAGAATATTCAGCTGGATAATGACAAGCCGGTGGTGATTAGGATCAAGGAAGGGATTTACAAGGAAGTGGTGGAGATCGGCAGT
>JAYMTN010002561.1:0-10939 GCA_036897425.1 Erodium trifolium | reverse complement strand
GGGCTTAACAGAACAGAATATTCTGTTTATTATTTTAACAGAAGACCGTGGACAATACTTATTGTAAGTTCTTGTCCATTTTTAAACTCAGTGTAGTTTTTAGCATGTGGACAAAACTTTTTGTAGCTTTTAGCAACTAACCCTTATATTTATGTGTCAAACTGACAAGTAAATCATATTGGGTCAATTTTCATACTCTGATTAATTGTTTGATCTTCACATGCAAACTGGTATTTTCTTGCTATATATTTTTTTTGTATTAAGATCCATTGTGCTCTTTCTTTGCATTGCAGTTCATGCAGCCATACATGGGATGCCTTCCAAGTGGCTCATGCATCTTATAGGCTCTACTGTGTACAAAACAGTGATGTATCTTCTGACATTGAGATATTCAGTGGGAAGCTTGGACCACTCCTACTTGGGGACCCTCCCAAATTTGACACCGGTTCACCTGAGCTTGACATGCAGAAAGAAGAAGGCTCTCCTGAGACTCTTTCTGCTGTGAAGATATATGATGATGATGTCAACATTAGGTTTCTTGTTTGTGGAGTACCAAGCATTCGGGTACGACTTATCTAGTGTGTGTTGAAATCAAGAGAATCAATATAGTTTTCTGATGATTGCATGTTTAAATACAATGGGAGACTCCCTAATGGAGAAACTTGATCTTTATGAAACGAACGGGGAATACAAAAGGCATGAGGAGCAACCTACTAAGTTTACTTGGACGATAAGTCCATAATTTATTTGAGGAGATTCTAACCTAGGTTAATGGAGTTAAACCTCTAACCTAATCCGACCCCACACCTGCCAGAGCAAGTGACCCATTAGGATTTGAACCCCTGACTTCAAGGAGGTGAGAGAGCTCACTTGACCACTAGGCCAATTCTAAATGTAACATATGCGAGATTCATGCAAGAATATGTTGAAAAACGTGGTCACTAGTATTGAGGTAATCTGTTGTGATGCATCATGCTATAATCTTCTTTCTAATTGTTAAGATATAAGAGAATATATTTAATTCATTGATAGTCCTTGATTAAGTACAATGAGAGACCCCGTAATATGGGAAATTACCATACGCTGTATAGGAAAGAAGAAAAATAAAGAGTCTCAACTAGCAACTGATATCATGTTGAAATAAAATAGATTTGTTAAGAGTTTTTTGGATGGTTGAATGCTTAATTAAAACAAGAGACTCTTTTGTATAGGGAATTGACGTATAGTAAACAAATTTGGAATAGGAAAGATGTGAGAATCAAACTTCCTAGTTTAGTTGGTGGACAATAAGTCCCTAATTTATTGGGGACTATGCTAACAATGCGAAATTTGTCGTCTTGATGCATTTGAACAAATTAAGAATTTTGACACCCGACTTGTACTGACTTAAGATTGTTTTCTACTCAGGATGCACGTGTCTCGCAATCTTTGGCGGATGGACTTAATGCCCTATTGAGTTTAGAAGTAAGTTTTGTACATGAAAATTTCAAATTCATTTTCTCCTCATGTAGTTGTGTTGTACTTTTTTTTAATCTTTATGGCACATAAATGTCAGTTATGGCTATACATTAGGCCAGTTGGATAAACCATGCACTGACTTAGTTGAAGAATGCTATGGGAACTTGTCATGCTCTTGACAAAAAACTCAAACATCTAATTTATATTTGCATGTTTTTTCTCCGTTACTTTCTTTTTGCTACTGAAGCTACAGCTTAAATGGTTCCAAAACAGGAGAAAGGTCTGACAGTTCAACCTGTACCCTCCCGGACTAAAAGTAATAGACTCAATAATTGCATAGTAAAGAAAGAAGAACAATGAAACAAAATAAAAAACATTTCCATATCCTGTCTGGTTTACCTTCCTGATGTATGTGCTCAAATCCCCTTGGTTTTATGATTAGCATCTCTCTCCTTACTCAACAATTATTACTCTTCTTCATAGTTCTTAAATCTTTCTTTCCGTTTGTTAAGTTTCTGTAGACCTTTTACATCCACATTTCATATTATTTAACATTATATTGTTAAAAGCTTTATATTGCAAAACATATTGTTCTGTCTAAATTATTCTTACTTTCTTCATTTTAGTCTCTTGTTTCTTATATTGTTCATTTTGTCGTGTCATTTCTAGATACGGGGAAGTAAACTGCATAACAGGGCAAGGTATGAAATTGCTTTGAATGAAGTTTTTTGCCTGTTTTATTTTCATGAAAATACTTGTTGATTTACTCAAGTTTTGGTCTATTCTGAATTTTATCGTAAGTTCATTTAATAATTTCCAGCTTTTGAATGAAATTATTATCTGCAGTGCCCCGCCACCTCCAGTTCACGCAGGGACATTTTCTCGCGGTGTAGTGACAATGAGATGTGATTTATCAACTAGTAGTTTTGCTCACATATCACTTTTAGTATCTGGTAGTGCCCAGGCTTGCTTTAATGATCAGGCAAGGAATAAATTTTGTCTATCTTTCTCTGCATCTTTATGTGTGTGGATTTTCAAGACCATCTGACATCTGCTTCTTGTCAGCTTTTGGAGAATCATATTAAAAATGAACTTGTTGAGAACTGTGAGTTAGTCCATGCTTTGCCCAGCTGCGAAGAACAAAAGTCATCGTCTTCTGAACCTCGGAGATCAGCTTCGATAGCTTGTGGGGCAAGTGTTTTTGAAGTTTGCATGAAAGTCCCTGCTTGGGCCTCACAGGTTCTGAAGCAGCTGGCGCCAGATGCTTCCTACCGTGGCTTAGTTATGCTTGGAATTGCTAGCATTCAAGGGCTGGCAGTTGCTTCTTTTGAAAAAGGCGATGCTGAACGGCTCCTTTTTTTCTATAGAAGACAGATTGGAGAAGTCTGTTTAGACAATCAGATTCTCTTTGAGACACCTAGCTGGCTCATGCCTCCCGCACCTAGTCGAAAAAGAAGTCAACCATGCCAAACTAAACCCTTGTCTGGTACTAACCTGAATGCTAAGAATGGATGGAAACAAAGTTTTGCGGCTATGAGGCCAATCCCTCACTCTCATCGTCATAAGTTGCTACATTTTACACAATTTGTTGAGGCAGAAAGATATAACGGGGGAGAGCTAGTAAAGGGTAGCTTATCAGTTGTCCCTGCAAAGCATGTAATATCAACACCAGTCGCATATCGCAAAAGTGTTTCGAGTTCATTTCAAGCTCAGCAGATTATTTCCTTAAATCCACTACCTCTGAAGAAACATGGTTGTGGCAGGCCTCCAATACACAACTGCTCAGAGGTAATATCCACTCGTCAGGTCTCTAAACCACCATTTTACTTGTATTTATGCGGTTTGTGTTGTTTCAGGAGGAATTTCTGAAGGATGTAATGGAGTTTCTGATCCTGCGTGGACACACACGTCTGGTTCCTCAAGGTGGGCTGGCAGAGTTTCCTGATGCCGTCCTGAATGCAACACGGCTTGACCTTTTCAACTTATATAGAGAGGTAAGCTTGGGTGAGTGGTAGTAAGTGTTGCATTCCAGGTAGTGGTAGTAGTTGGTAATGAAGCATTTACAGGTGGTTTCAAGAGGAGGGTTTCATGTTGGTAACGGCATCAATTGGAAAGGACAAGTTTTCTCAAAGATGCATAATCACACATTGACCAATAGAATGACGGTACGTACACTATTCAACTACTATTCTTGATCAAAGAACCAAAGGTAATGTATTTGTCATGTTTGGTCTGACATGTTTGGCTTCCTTTTGGTAGGGTGTGGGAAATACGCTAAAAAGACATTATGAAACGTATCTTTTAGAGTACGAGTTGGCTCATGAGGATGTTGATGGAGAATGCTGCTTATTATGTCAAAGGTCTCTATCTATGTGGTGTTACTGACAATGGATGGATTTGTGTAACAGTAGCGCAGCGGGTGATTGGGTAAACTGTGGAATATGCGGTGAGTGGGCCCACTTTGGGTGTGACAGGCGGCAGGGTCTTGGTGCGTTCAAGGTAGTGAAAATGACATACTCATGATACTATCTATACAAGAGAAAACGTTACTGAAATCGTAATTGTATGGATTGGTGGATGACAGGACTATGCAAAAACGGATGGGCTGGAGTATATTTGTCCGCATTGCAGCATTGCTAACTTCAAGAAGAAATCCCAGAAAACTGCAAATGGAGACTGAAGTGTGTAATTACACTATCCTTGTTTGTTTTTAGAATTACAACATAAGCTCCTGATAGAAGTAACCCCCAAATTCTTTTTCTATTTGTATCTATTATTGAAAAAGGTTAGCCTATTCCTATTCTTAGAGATCAATTTTGTCAAAAAGAGATACATCCTGATATATTTTAACTTGATAATTATTTACATGCAACTGCAACTGCAATTGCAACAGTATGTATGAATTAATAATTTCCAACTCTTAATTGCCCTTATTAAGCAAAAGTTTTTCCAACCCTACAGAACAATGTGGTTCAAAAGACCATTGCGTAGAAGTGCTAATAAATGTCAGTCTGCAAAACAAGACAAAGGCATAAGATGAGCGAAGAAAAGGTCATTGTCAGTCACTGACGGAAGGGGTGTGCAAACCTATCTGTAAAACCGATCTATTTGCTCATCTATCCGATCCGCGGATTGGTCGGATTGCGGATCAAAATTTTCAAACCAGCAAAAGATTGGGCGGGTTGTAAATCAAGGAATTCCAACCTTCTGTGACCCAACCCGCCTGTCAATCTTAACTAATTTACAATTACTTTATGTTCATTTCGTATATGTAGAATATATATCGATTGTCGTCTCTTTCTTTTAGGAGATTTTAGTGGTTATTTGGTTAAAAGAGAATCTATGTTTTTATGTGCATCATTTTCTTGTTTATGGAACTCTTATAAATAAATTCATTGTATTTCATGAATCCCTTTAAATGTTAAAAAATTTATAAAAAATCAATTAAAAAGAGAGCTTAAATTGGCCATAAAACCTTATATAGAAAGCTTTCATTTTGGTTATATAATGAATATAATCTAAGAGTTTAACATAGATCAGATTTGGAACCAAAATTGCACATTATAGATTTTTATTTTTGATACATAATGGTTTTATTGAAGTTTTGAATTTTTATGGGAAAAACAAAGGGAGATTCAACCCAAACAAAAAGGGGATTATGCAAATTTTGTAAAACAAAAATTGTTGGTTCTAAACCGGATTGGGAACAAAAGAGATGAACTAAATCCTTTAGTTCTAAATAGAGGGAGAGAGGAGAAACAAGTTACTCTTGAACTTGGAATTGATGAGTTGCATTTTAGGATGTCTCGGGTTACATGTATTTATAGTATACAAAAGTACACAATGAGAAGAAAAGTTTGACAAGGAACATACTTACCTACCCTACCTACCCACATGAAAAACTAAAAAAAAATGTGCTTGAGTTCTGTATGATTTACGGCATGGCTAGCTTACTTTTTTTTCTAACAAAAATGAACTTTCAAATTTTTTAATATGTCCCAAGTATGCGGATGATATCCAACTCACCCGCAATTCACCCGCAGCTCGTTGGATAAAATCCGTAAAAAAAATATCAATTTGTGGGTAGTGATGGGTTTTCAAATTTGTAATATGTCCTAAGTATGCGGATGATATCCAACCTACAACTCGTTGGATGAAATCTGTAAAATATTATCAATTCACGGGTGGGTGATGGGTCTCATTTTTGTCAATCCGCATATTTACGGGTGGGTTGAAAATGGTACGGGCGAGCCAGATATCCGCCCATGCACACCCCATGGTACACGATCAACTAGCTGCTCAATACATTAGTCCCAATTTCTGATATCTTTTTTTCTTACAGCCACATCTAAAACAAGCACAACCTCAGTCAATGATCATGTAAACACATCTACTGAATCTGTAATGGACTTCCAATTCCTTAATATTTAGGGCACATAGAATAGAACCTCCCTAAACCATAGACATTCCCCCTTAAATCCATTTTCTCTACAATCGAGCAAGAGAAAACACAAATCACCCGCAAACCCTTCGCGTAGACCAAGACCCAAAAAGAGTATAGTGGAAACTCAATAAATTAATACTCGATTATTTAATAAATATTCTAAGATAATATTTGTGTCCGGTCCCTACTCGGGGATAAGGTGATAAATTAATAATTCGCTAAAATTATAAGATAATATATTTTTGATAAGTTTCTATAGGTCCCATATAAAATATAAATTAATAATTCATTATATACTACATATTACATGAATGATTCATGAAGATTTCTTGAAAAAATGACTCAATTGTCTTTTGATTTTTTCTTGAAATCAATTTCACCTTCAATCTCATCTCTAATTTTTCTTAGCATTGAAGTATATTTTTTGCCTTCTCGATGATTAGTTGACCTGTCAAATTCACATGCTCATGATTGAAGAATCCATTTATTGGGAGATTTGAAGGGATAACAGGCATCCAGGGAGAACACTAGGAAATGAGGGAAGCAGGAGGTCAGGCTAACACCGACCTTGATAGGAGCACGCCTCGTTGCTTGAGGGCATATTCATTGCCCCCCAACAGATCCATAACAGATAAGGATTACGCAGTCACGCGGCGGAGGCGAAAGCTCTGGTGGCAGAGGAGGAGGTGGCGGTGGCAGCTCTAATGACAGAGGAAGAGGTGATGGTGCTAGATCGTGAGCGATAGTGAGGGAGGGCAGCGGTGGTGGTGGTGCTTGATCGCAATCGGTGGTGTGGGATAAAAACTCCTTTGGTTGCTTCTCCCGGCCATTTCGAGATATTTGAAGCAAAGACGGTGGATTAGATGGAGGAGAAGGTGGTGCTGCTAGTGGAGTAGTGATAGATGGTCGGGTCAGTGCCTGTAAATAGGAACATCGAGTTCGCCGAAGGTAGCTAGGGTTGGCCCTAGAGAACATCTTTTTTCAACAACTCATTCATTTAATAAGGTTTCTACAATTAAAAAACTACAGCCGAGAAGCCTTCTCCTGGTTCTCCTCGCTGTTGGTTGATGGAAGCACTGGTGAGAGTATCACACATGATGTGGTGAGATTCGCTGGAAGTTTAGGAGTCTGCTATAAAGGTTTGGTTGAGGAAGACTTCAAGAAGATTGAAGCGACGTTGAGTTCCTCATTACAGCAGTAGGGGGTCTGGCCCCATCCGGGTCAATTGATTCCCTTTTGTAGCTCTTGTTGTTATTGCGGTAGTCCCGACCCTTCTTTGGGATTCTGGGTTCTTTGCTTTGTTCTGTTTACTTCATTAATAATTTTTTCTCTCCGATAAAAAGATTTAATTTAATAAGGTTTCTATAATTAAAAAAACTGCATTAATTAAAAAACAAATAAATTAAAAACTGATTTATTCAAAATTTAGATTCTAATATTTAAAAATACTTTTCTAGACATAAATATTTTTACTTTATATATTATACTATCTGTACATCATTCTTTAGTGAAAAAAAAAACCTTAATTCATTTTTTACCCATAAAACATTAAGTTTTAGGAAGGGCATATATATATATCATATTCTCTAATGTACACATTCTAAAGAAAATTACATTGTATTATACATATATACACAGATATTAGAATTGTTTAACCTAGATGTCTGATTCATATATTTGTAATAAAAAATCGGAATGAATACAATTGTTGATCCAATAAATATAATGTATGAAAATTATAATACATTGGGTACGAAGCGTAATACATGTTTTTCTGACTTAAGCTGCAGAAGAATAATGAAAATTCTATCTTTGTTTTGTTCTAGTAAGCAAATAGCAAATTTAGTGTTGTACATGATACAATTTCACATTCATACAGTGATAGATTTCAACCTCTCGTCAATCCCACCCTAATATAACATTTAGATGTTTGATGTGTCTCTAATACCGCATTTTCATACAATTTAATGCTTTAACATACCTCGAAGCGATTTTGGTATTACAAGAGTACCGTAAAGAAATTTCTAAAGGGCCTAAGATATTAGAGAGAGTCTAAGAGACATTAGCTCGAGCTCTCTTTTATATGGGTGATCTCCCAACCTTCGGAGTCATCAAGAACTAATTCCTCATGGTGAGAGTGAAGGACATCCGTCTAGAGGTAGGTTTTGGACATCGCCTTCCCGATGAACGTCAAGTATGAGTCTCGTCTTTCTCCGCCGACGTTGTCTTCCATGCGACGACCACCAGATGGCAACCGCTGAAAACGACATTGGAGCTATCCGGCTAGTGGGTTTGGGATCCGAGAGTGGGACGGTAAGACGGTGCATCGTTCCACGACATCCCAGGTCGGGTTATCCCGACGAATCAAGAAGACGGGTCGAGAATTTCAGGGAGCTCCACTATGTAAGCTATGGGATTCAAACAGGCATCACAAGCTCCTTAATTTTTTGTGTTCGTTATTGTGTTTCTTCGTTTTCTTCATTTCTACGATACAAAGTAAATTTCTTCTACAGATTCAAGAACGTCGATACACCTATATGGTTTTGGACTATAATCTGAAATCAAGGATCTCTGACACACATTTCAAAAAACAACATACCTCGAAGCTACAATACATGAATGACCAAAAATACTTGCCATCGGATAGCAAGTCAGGTATAAAGGTGGATTGAAATAAAAATTAATGTAACCCTTTCAAAGGGATCAATTAAATAAAGGGGTTCACAAAATATACTAATATCACTTGTGAAAAAAAAAATCAACCTCCACTTTGTGGCCAAGACCGAGAAGGCTTGTTAATTAGGAGGATTTACATACCGCACAGTAGTGGTTTTGGTGGGCCTTTGTTCCACATCTGTAGCAGAACTGAACTCGGCACCTTCAATCAATAGAAAAGCAAGAATCAATATAACAAAAAAGTCAACATAACAAAAAAGTCAACATAACAATCAATGCGCGACATTTGGGTTCACGGTTCGCGAATCATGCCCCCCACATCGTGCGATTCGTGAACCGCGAATCACAATTTCGCTAATCATGGTGAGCGACCTGATTCGCTCTATATGTAAGAAGCGAATAAGGAACTGACCTGCAAGTCACAAAGGCGCAGCCTTGAACTTTCTCCACATAGTAATTGCAGCTCGGGCAGCGGTGCCAGTTCTTCTCTTTCGCCAATTGCCTCACCATCAGATCCTCCCTCCCCCGCTCGTCCGCCCCCAGCTTCTGAAACTCCTCGCACGCCACCCCGCCGTGCCACGGGACCCTGCACTGAGCGCAGAACATCCTCCTGCAATACGGGCACTCCGACTCCCTGACGGCCACCCCTCCGTCGTCGATCAGCATGGCGGAGCAGTCGTTGTAGGGGCAGTAGAACCTGTGGGCCCCGAGAATCACGGCCTCGCACAGCGCGTCCCCCCACCGGTCGAACACCTCCTTGGGCAGGATCCGCTGGCAGTGCTCCGGCTCCAGCGCGCCGCGGCACCCGCTCACCGGGCACCCCACCACCGTCACGTTGTCCTGCAGCTTCGACGCCACGTACTTGTTCATGCACTCCTCGCAGTAGGCGTGCGAGCAGCCCTTTATGCCGAACGACTCTTTTGGGGGTTTGGGCTCCGCGCAGATTTCGCACATGAATACGGCTTCGGGTTCGGGTGGTTCGGATCCGGATCTCGAGGACTGCCCTACTTCGCGCCGCCTTCGGCGGCCGAAGGGAGTGTTCTCCGGCGCGAAGCTGAGGAGGACAATGTCGTCGTCGTCGGGCAAGTCGAGGGAGAGGTCGATGAAGACTTTTTTGGTGTAGCGGTCGACGGCGATGGGGTTGGACTTGGAAGAGCCGGAGGGTGTGAAGGTCTCGACGTCGACGATCTCGCTGACGCCGCCGCGGTGCGGCGGCGATGATGGGATGAGGATGCTCATGGGAGGTATGGTTGAGCAGTTGCACGATTGATTGAGAGTTATACAACTCTCCAACGTCCTTTGGTCTTCCAAATTCCAAAGGTTGCTTTTCTTTAATAAACTAAATCCGATCAATTTGTTTTTATTACGAGGGCTTGAGGTACTACATAATGAATGAATTCCTAGGGTTTAGACAGAAATTAAGGTTTAAGGTTAGGTAACCGGCACTTAACCAGGTATAAACCCAGGATGACAAGTACAATCAAGACAAAAAAGCTAGAAAAAAAACCGTCTCTCTCTCTCTCTCTCTTATAAAATAAACAAGTGCTAAAACAATAGAAAATAAGACGAGTAAAAAAAATGAAGGTAAAGGTATTCCTCTTAACTTATGGTGACCATAATTTAAAAAACAGAAACAAATCTGAATCCAAATATTATGGTAATCATAATTTCAAAAACAGAAACAAAATCTAAATCAAATAAAACTTCTAGATTAATTAGAAGTGTATTATAATGAGAGGGAACAGAAGTATTTTTTTAATAGTAAATAATTTAAAAATATTAATATCATTATCTCAGTCTCATATATAAAAATATATATTATTATTATTTTTATGTAAAAACAACTTGCAACAATTTTTTTAAACAAATCTAGTTCTCTCGTCCGGTTTTATCGGTTGTGGAGATTAGGGTTCTGTCGTTCTAAACATGTGGATTCGTGCCGGCGTACTGTTCGGCTGTGGGGTGTTCGACGAGATGGGTTTTGTGCTGGACGACTTGCAACTGAAGCTACAGGGGATTGTGATTGATGAAGAGGATGAGGGAGTCAGCGTACCAGTGGAGATTTTACGTCAAGTGGGAGAGAAGTACCGGTATGGTTTGGCGGCGAAGGTATTATCTGACAAAACCTTGCGAGTGGGAGTATTTCAGGACGTGATGAGGAACGTCTGGAAAGCGAAAGGAATTCCAACACAAACTTTGACGCCCGGCGTTACTGGTTTTTTCTTCGCTTGTGAAAAGGATCGGCGTAGAGTTTTGGAAAAGGAGCCTTGGACGTTCAATAAGGCGTTGGTGGCGTTGGAAAAATACTCTGGGGGAGACGATGTCAAGGCATTACAGTTCGAGCAAACGTGTCTATGGGTG